>JAVXUP010002287.1:0-143610 GCA_033070095.1 Escallonia herrerae
AGAGAGATTTCAAGTTGCGAAAACGTGATTTCAAACCACGTTTTTAATATATTTATTTAATCATAGTAACGTTTGCTAGAAAACGTTTCTTAACTTGAAATTTCTTTTTGAAAGTGAGATTTCTAAAAATAAGTTAGATAGGTAAATAAAGTTGAAAATGAAATAAATGAGTAATTAAGTATTAAAATAAGATTATTTAAGAGAAAAACTCCTCGTAAACACAACCCAAATATCCTTTAAATTCAGCCTCTTGAGAGCTGTTCACCGCTTGCTACAAACCTAGTACATTTGGGGGACAGAGCAGAGCCAAGTTTCTATATAAATACTCCAAGGAAGTGATACCCATCATCGACAGAGCGCATGCAAGCAAATCTCTCTCCCCGCAAAACGTGGCGCTTCCGACACCTCCGTCCCTCTCTCTAACTTTCTCTCTTTAAAGCTCTAGCTCAGTCAAAACCTATGCCCACCTCAAATTTCTCATTCTACACACACACAAACGCACACCGTTTGCTGGGCGCCGGAATCCGATTTCGACTTGCCGGAGCTTTATTTTTCAGCTGCAAAATCACCTCCCTTTCGTTTTATTTCGTCAAGCTGTGAGGTACCATTTTTGGGTTCTGTGTAGAATGAGGATTTAGGCCCCCAAAGATCCATGCTTTAGTGGAAATCTTGAAGGTTTCCGGTGATGGGTTTGTTTGTGCCTTTTTTAATTTGTCTTTTATTGATCACTGATGCAAATGAATAGTAAGTGATAATAATTATTGTCTTTTTATTTAATACCAAGTGTTTGATTACACGTTTCTTTAGAATATTTTGAAAAAAAATGTTCTGCTACTGGATTCAATTCAACAAAAAATGTCAATCTTTTTCGTATTTCGTAATACCCCCAGAGCCACAAAATGTTTCAGCTGGAACTTGACTAAGTTTGGTATATTAATTTCATGTGTTTATTTTTTTGAATTCTGGGTTTTCTTGAAAACGAATTTTTTTTTTTATTCTTTTGTTGAGCTTAGTTTTGCTCAATCTTGTCATTTGAGATATGATGCAATGAAACTTTGAAGCATATTTGTGCAAGGTGCTGTCACAGGAATATCTATGGTGTGAATCTACACCTTTTCACGTCTGGGTATTTGTGAGTTTGCCTGGTGTGGGGGTGGGGGTGTCTGTGTCACACAAAGAGAGAGAGAGAGAGAGAGAGAGAGAGAGAGAGAGAGAGAGAGAGTGACAGCGCAAACAAACCACACAATCTGCATGTTGCCTTTGTCACTATAGGCCAAAACAAAAAAAAGCTTATACGACTTGCTTATGATGTTCCAGGCTTTTTAGAGTTGAAACAATGTAGTGGTAATTATCTCTTTAACTGTTAAAATTTGGTGGTGAAAGCCGATCTTTCAATAGCGTTGGACTTGTATCATCCTAGTCATTTTGCTAGTCATGTGAGGCTCCTAATGTACCAAACAATTAACTATCTTTTATCCGTCAATTTTTGTTGCGCAGTTCTTATTTGTGTTGCATTGACATCCGCTTTGTAACCGGAGGCTGAAGTTTGTTATGAAAACAAATAGAAGCTGTCTATGAGGGCATTTAAATCATGGCAGTGGCTGTTGCGAAAAAGGCATACCTTATTTGACGGGGTATGTTCTACTTTTGTGGTTCATTTTCGTGGATTAGGTGGAGAAGTTCTTTTTATTTGTTTCGTGATTTAGTCGATTTGCTGATGATGCATAAAGTGTTACTTACTATATATGGTTGGAAGTGCAGGGAACATGCGGTGTTAAGATGAAGCCGTTTATGGGAATTGTTTGTACAGTAATGTTGTTCATTGTATATAGAACCACAAATTATCAGTATCAGCAGACAGAGGTATGTGACACCATGAGTGATTTTACTTAGGTTGGTGCATTGTGAGTATATGTTAGAATATTCTCCATACTCGGAGAGGCATCTTTCAGTTCCTACTCTTTAGCTTTGGTGTTCGGTTACTGGTCCAACTCCACGTGTAAAACCGCACGGGATGGCGCTCATCCTAAGCATGCAATACCTATCCTTCATATGCGAACAAGAAGGCCATGATTAGGGAGTTAGAGGGCCGATCATGTCGACTGATAGCTATTTTGAAAGGTTAAAAAATCTACCATCCCATGTTATGCCATGGCCACTTCACTTTCGGCATTCATTGTATGAGATTGCCAAAATTTCCAGGATAGAAAATATAATGTAGTATAAGGTGCACGTGGTTATCTTTACGTGCTGCTATTCAAATGTCACATAGTGTCCTGTTTCCCGATTAACTTCTTGTCACCTTCTTAGTTTGTTGTTCAAATGGCTAATAAAGGTGATCTACATAACTAAGTTCAGTTACTTCTCCTACAGAGTTGGTCCTCCTTTTCTTGTTTTACCTTTCCTTTTGCTTGCGTGGCGTGTCTCTAAATTTCCACCCCTTTTGTATGAACAGATGGATTCAAAATTAGATCCCTTCTACACAAAAAAGGTAACACATTAGCAGCATCTAGATGTGATAACAATTTAAAGTATTTTATGCTTCATGCTTTTCTTTGCCTGCATAATACTTAAATATTCTAGAAACTCACAGTTGTGTCAGCTTACATACAACAATTAGTTATAGCTATCTATTGGGGTTACTGCATGGGGTTAGATGTTCAATGCGAATGACTATTATATTTATCCTTAACTGAAGTCCATGTGGTGCTTTGGTCCAGGAAACTGGGGTGGCTTCCTCAAGTTTGAATGGTTTACCTCGTGGTATCATTGAAGCTAGATCGGATTTGGAATTAAAGCCACTATGGTCGACAAGTAGCTCAAAGTTAAAGGTTGAATTCTGCTCCTGAGTCCTGACATGCTCTGTCATCATTATATGAAGTTCTTCCTCATTGTGCTGCATGTCGAAAAAGTTAATGCAGGCTCACTCTGGAAATTGTCTCAATTTTTTCTATGCTCTGCATCCTCTGTATTCTATCTAAATAATCATTGAGTTAGCTCTATTTGCCTTTTGTGATGCCTTCAACCAGGTTAATATTTCCAGTCCTCATAACTTGCTGGCAATTCCAGTTGGCATCAAACAGAAGAGCAATGTTGATGCAATCGTTCAAAAGGTATAACAATTTAATCATTACCTGACATCCAAAAATTTGTCAGTTGTTTCAGTTGCATTGAATTTTAAAACTCAATCATGTAAATGATTTGGGCCTAACATCAGTGGATTCAGTTTCTTTCAGAGAATTTTACAGTTATTTTATTCCACTATGATGGGAAAGTAGACGGGTGGTGGGATCTTGACTGGAGTAACAAGGCAATACATATTGTTGCTCAGAAACAAACAAAGTGGTAAGGGTGCTATGCTAACCCCCGTTTTTATGACTTTGATATATACATTTTCTTCTGCTTCTAATAGGTACAATAATCAAAATGATACTTGTTTGCCCTTTTTTTTAATTGAGGTGTGGAGAATTTTTAATCAGCTTGGCATGTGAGGAGAAAATTAATTTTTCCTTGTGCCACCATTCTTGGTTATTATTTCAGGTGGTTTGCAAAACGATTTTTACATCCAGCTGTCGTGTCCATTTATGATTATATATTTCTCTGGGATGAGGATTTAGGGGTGGAAAACTTTCATCCAGGAAGGTACAGTAAAGTTTACACACCTCTGGGCATTCTTTATATATACACTTCCTGTTGTTTTCCTCTTCTGGGAATGAATCTATAATAGCAATAAGCCTTTATCAATACAAATGTTGACCTCTGTTGACTTTATAAAAGATGGTAGATGGGTCTTACATAATTCTAAGATAAGTTTTAGCTATTTATTCACTTCTACGTATGGGTCTTGCAAAACTTATAAACAATAAGATGCTTTCATATATTGAGTATATTTATTAGGATAAGGTCCAATACAGGAGGCTACTGCTTAGGTATAAATTTTTTTACTAAAAACTTTTAGTTGTCATTGAAGGCTCTATTCTGCCCAGTGGGGCTAATGTGTAGCACATCTTTTTACCAGATACTTGAAAATCATGAAGTCAGAAGGCCTGGAGATATCTCAGCCGGCTTTAGACCCAAATTCGACTGGTATACATCACAGGATTACGATAAGGAAAAGAACAAAGAAGTTCCACAGGTAAATGGCTTTGTTTATTGCAATATCCCCAATAACGTAAATTTTCTTTGAGTTTGTTTGATATTAATAGACCATAACTACTTAATGCAGAAGAGTGTATGACGACAGGGGTAGTGTGAAATGTTCAGATGCCAGTGACGGGCCACCATGCACTGGGTGAGTTGGCTTAGCTATTTTATGCTCACAATAAGTTCTTCTATTCTTCTCAGTTTTCTGGGTAAAGTTGGTTATCCCATGAACTTGCTTTAAAATGTTATACATCCAGTGACAACCAGTAGACTATTTTACAGACTTCAAGACACCCTGCGAGTATATGTTGGGGGTGGTTTTGAAATTTGCAAGTGACCTCCTGGCCTGTCAGTACATGAAGCCGTCATCTACTGATTAAGCTTAAGCTGTTAGAGTCTCTGTAAAAAAGCAATCTACTCTTTAGGAGACAAGTGCAGGACTCAAAAATTGAGTATCGTCTTTGCAGGTTTGTCGAAGGAATGGTGCCTGTGTTCTCAAGATCTGCCTGGCATTGTGCTTGGCATCTTATCCAGGTAATTTTCAAGATTCCTTTGCTTTTCTCCAATCCTTGTATTACTTCATCCAACATCTTGAAGACAGCGTTGAAGGAAATTTGGGTCTTACATGTCAGCTCTGGTGTTGAATATAGGAAACAGTTAGGCATTTGAATTCCATGGTTAAACTAATATCTTATCTCAGCAAGATGCATCATAAACAATTTATCTGCTCTTTCTTAAAAGTTGCTTTTGTTTTGATGTTTTTAGTTTTAAAATATCTCTAAACTAAAATAGTGCACCAAGGAATGATGAAGCTCTTTTGGATGCCCTTCACTTCTATTGTAAATCGTTAAAGGGCTCTTTGATCACTATCATTTACTTGAACTGAAAACTTCAGTCTTAAAGGTGCTTCTGTCAACATATTGTAAATCGGATTTCAGCTCTCAATTGCAAAGATCTGGATTTTGAGTCAGAGAGGCTTATCATTACGTATTTTTTATTACTCCCTCTAGGATCTGTCCCCTTTGATTTTTTGTGAATTCCTAGGGTAGATTTAGTACATGTAAGCATTGCATTGAACTCAGATAGCAATTATAGGTTAAATAAATATCGTTTGGCAAATCAAGCTAGGGTTAAGGCAATGAGAAAAGTCAATATTTATATGTAATAAGTCTATCATAGGAATACACAAAAAGTCAGAAGGGGACAGATCCAATGAGACGGAGGGAGTACTTTTTGTCCGTGCCGTTGTTCTTTTGTAACTTAATCCTCACAATGAATTATGCAAAATGCTTGACTTTCAATTTAAACAGTGGCACCTCTTATCTTGGGATCTAAACTGTAGTTACATATTAAGTTTATTAGGTGCATGACTTGTAATCCTGAATCCTAATTATTTATAACATGTAGTTTCAGTTTCACTAAGGGCACCTTTTGTCATTTGAACCTTATATACTGGGTAAAGCCGATACAGGAACAGCTACTCACTGTATGGACTCATCATGACTGAACTACCAATTACTATTCAGTTACACTTTTTGTCATCAGAATTCTGAAAGATTATTGTTTACTGTTTAAAAATTAAGCAAGAGCGTAATCTCTGAAGCACGGACACCTCTCCTAGGTGGAGGTATGGTGTCCTAAATTGGGACACCGCCCGACACGTGCCGGACACGCTCATCGGTGTCGGAATTTTTTTTATTTTTTATTTAATTTCTGACACCGTGTCGGACACTTCATCGACGAGTGTCGGACACGGCGTGGAGCACCATTTCAACGGATCTGATGTTGCCGGAGCTAGTCGACGGAGATACCGAAGCCAAAGCCAACATATCTGGGCTACAGTCGCCTAAGGAAGAGAAGCTAGCCGCTGTCGCCGTCGTCGTCGTCCGGAGGTCTTGCCATCATCGCTGGAGCTCCTCCGAGCTCCTCCGACCGTCGCTGACCCACAGGTTGCAGCGGTGCTGAACTGCTTTCCGTCGCTCCCTCCTGTCCTTCTCTTTTTTTCTTTTCTTCCTTTTGTTCTCCCGTTTCTGTCCTCCTCTTTTTTCTTTTGTCCTTTGTCCTCTCGTTTCTATCTTTTTCCTTTTTCTTCTTTTGTCCTCCCATTTCTGTCCTTTTCTTTTTTCTTTTCTTCCTTTGTCCTCCCATTTCTTTCTTTTATTTTTTTTTCTTTTCTCCCTTTGTTGTTGCATTTCCAGTATATTAACTAAATAAATATTGATCAAATAAATTATAACTTATAGTTTTTCATTATTGTTTATTATTTTAGATTGTAAAATATATTTGATATTTATTAAAATATAAATATATATATATATATATATATAATATAAAATATATTTAAAAAATAGTGGTGTCCTGCGGTGTCCAAAATCTGATTTTTTGGAAATTGCGGTGTCGTGCTACACAGAGCGAGCGTAATGCTGTGTTCTTCTAATTTTGGTAGGTTTCCTTCTTGACGAGGTTGTAAATGAGTTGTCCTTGCTAGTTTCAAATTGGTGTTGAAATGTGGGGTCTTGCTAGAATGCTTCTCTCTCTTTGCTATATTTTTGCTTTCACATATTCTCAAGGGCCTGCTTCTCTTATTTGTCAGAATGATCTTGTTCACGGATGGGGAATGGACATGAAACTTGGGTATTGTGCACAGGTGAGGTTTACCAATTTTTCGTTGAAATACGTCTAGTACTGTATTAAGTTTTGGTTATTTACATGTTTGTTATCCTTGATTCCTTACGTTGTGAGATGGGAACCTCTACAAGGGTGCGTGGGATCGCTGCCGTTGACCACACGGTCATCGACTCGTTACTGCATATTAAAGCTGTGAGAAGAAGTAAAATATACAACGCACCCACTGCTGCCACTAGGCCATTACCAGAACTGCCCCCAACACTGCCCCCTTCCTTGTAGATACACCTGTCCTGCTGACAAGTTTGTACATACACACACATCTTCTGCTGACAAGTTTGTATTACCCAGTAGGTTTTTCAAATGAATTTTTGTTGTGTGAAGCTTTGGGCCTGACAAGTTGTCTTTAATTGCTGATTTGTCATTCTCAGAGTTTTACCTAATCTGTGACTTTCTATAGGGAGACCGAACGAAGAAGGTGGGAATCATTGACAGTGAATATATTGTTCATCAGAGCATACAAACTCTTGGCGGCACATCCACGAGAAAGGTCATATGCCTTATTTGATCTAATTGGCATATTCTGTTTCATACCTGTACCATTAGATTGCATTAAGGGAGTCCTTATACCATGATTGATTTCAAGTAATCGTCAATGCTATCTTTGGAGGACAAACTACGTAGAAAAGCAATTCCAAGGAGGAAAAAGCTATATATGTATCAAGTTGTATGTTTATTTTACTCTGCCAATTATCAGCATGAGTTTTCAGTAAGACCCAAAATACTTCTGTTCAATAGATAGGTAAGGAGATACATCGGGCACCACCTTCTTTCTCAGATTGTTTACTTCCCTGCAGCTGTAATCACATCTTATTTTACTTCTCAAAAAAAAAAAAAACAAGAGGGTTCTTACTGACAAACTTCAGCCTGAGAGATAAGCGGAATACCTGTTTAATATTGACTAAGCTAAGTACATACAGCAGTAGCTGTTTTCACGTGTACAACTTTTTTACTTGGCATATTAACTTCTTAGTCCGTGTTTTCTTGTCTCGTTTGTTTGTGCAGGCTTTAGACCCTGAGAAGTCGGTGAAGGTTGAGATTTTTCTTACTCCTTTAAACATTTCCATTTGCTATGTTTCTTTGCCTTATATCCGGTCTCCTTAGATAAGAGGTTTGCTTAGTATTCTTCATTTATATCTTTTCTTCTTGATTTTCAGAAGCATGCTGTTGATGTCCGTTCTGAGGTGAGACATCTGGACTTCTAATATATTGCCATTGTCATTTCGAAGGCCGACGCTCTAGAATAACCTTCAGAAGTTCGGCCCTCCCAGGCTGAATGACAGCAGTAGTTGGCTTCTGTTTAACGTAGCAAATAATTTGGTTTAATCTCGCCAGTAAAGGGTGCAAATATATACCACTTTTCTTCTTTCCCTGGGTAGGGTAGGGAAAGAGGAGGGGGGGGCGGGGAGGTGTCTGTGCTCTATTATCTGCAGTGGAACAGGTTCATATATGTGATGGCTGTTTTAAGGCGGCATCTGCATAGGACCGTGTAGCATGTCATCTGGTCCAAATAAAAGTCTTGGCATTCATGTGTAAATTGAATCGTTTGAGCAGATAAGGAGGCAATCAACATCGGAGCTTCAAACGTTTAAGGAGCGCTGGGAACAAGCAGCGGAAGAGGACAAGAACTGGGTAGATCCATTCAGAAGAAAAAGAAGGCGCATGCAACGTCGTAGCCAAAGACTGAACATCTGAGTTTTGACCTGTTACATAAACTCTACAGCTGCAGTACATTTCAATTTCATCTGTCGGCCCATTTGACCTCATATATAATTTTTTTTCTCATTATACAAAGCCATGATTTCCTTATGCTCATGCCTTGGTTTTAGCTTTTGGTGAATGATTACGTTCTGGCACGCTCCTGTTCTTCATCATTGTGCAACACTCAAAGAACTTAAAACACGAATTTAGCAAGAAAAACCATAAAGATTAGGTCAAATCTTAGTTATGGTAGGTGAATTCTAGCAGATAAGTAGCTCCGGCTGCGATAGAAAGGTGATGTTTAGTAGATGAATCGTGTTCCCCTTTGGCTCCATGATGGTGATGTATAGCATATGATCGTCGATCCTTGAGAAATCTGTAATAAATTTTCATCACGAGGGGGCCATTTTGTTATGTCAATTATCCTAGATTATCGACCCTCTTTAGTCGAGAAAAGAGGTAAAACTCAACAGAATTATTGAGCACAGATTAAAAACCTCCCGAGGAATCTTTTCTGAAAAAAAAAAAAGAAAGTTCACTGATCCTTTCGTACAATAAATTGAAGCAACTGGCCATGGCGGCTATGTATTCCCTTTTTATTTTTCTTCCGGCGTGCCCCTATGTCTCTAGAAGGAGTTGAATGAACTGAATTAGTCAAATCAATTGCCTGTAATGCTTCCGGCAGGCAGTCAATATTTGATTTTCCATTTAACTTATTGGCTGTGGATTCACCTGCAATATTCCAAGTATCCTGTGAGACCTAACTAAAGTGGTGACATCTTCCCTGTGCTTGTTGTGGTTTTGAAGGTTTATTATTATTGTTTTAGATCACGAGATCTTTTTAGAGTTGTCTGTACTTTTGCTTTTAATCGTTACTATTACTTTTATCTTCCGTTTTCACTCCCCTGCTACAAATTTTGTGTCAATTATATAAATATAACGCTTTCGCTTTCGATTTCTTGACAAATTACTGACTTAGTTTCTACCAAAGGGAAGTTAAGGCAAGATAAAGTATGTTAATGCAAGGTCTGGGTTATTTTTATCAGAATATTATTTGTACGGCTAATCCTAAATATGTCTTACGCTAAAGTATTGTGCTTCGTGCAACGTAATTGTACATTTTATTAATGACAGTGAATTTGAGGAGAGTAAAATACTTCAACGCACTAGTACATAGGACATGTGTATGTGGCTAGACACATAAACGATATTCCTTATAGTAGCTGGTGATTTTAATGCTGAACTTGTCGGTGGTGACTTGAACTAGTGGTATAGAATGTGAGATTTTCGGTTCTAGATCAAGCTTACACGTGGTCAATCCAAAATTTCTTTCATGTGTTCCTTCCCATGAATTCAACCTAAAAATTAATAACTACTTGCATTTTATTCTTCAAAAAAAAAATGACATTTGAAAGGTCTATTCCCTAGCTAAAATGTGCAATATAGACAAGTAGTTTTCTTCCTTTCTTTTCAAATAGAGTCTATTTTACTGATCACTCAATTGATGTTTACATCTTTGATGACGGATGGCACAACATGAGAGGGAAAATGATTAGCAAATTCATTTATAAATCTCTTCTATCAAGTCATTTCATGGACTGCGCGCTACGTTACCGTTACGCGTGCCAACACAAAATCACATTTGCTGAAAGAACACGCAGCTCTCTCTGCATCATGCATAATGTTTCCGGTAATAGGCTTTCACCTTTTTCCTTATATTTGAAAGTGCATTGGTAACATTTGCGGATTCTTCTTTCACTCCTGTGTTTCGAAATTCAGTATCATATGTAAACATTGTTGTTTCATATGATGTCATAGCTTCTACATGAAACGTATTCATTACTCCGTGACATTTCTCGGACATACCACGAAAAGAGATCGTGAACAAACACGTCAACGTGAAAAAAAATACTCTCACAAATTTTTACCAGTTTGAAATTTTTTGCTTTGCCAGTGGATTGGTAAGGTGTCAAATAGATACATCGGCAGCAGGGACTTCCCATGAGACCCTGGGTAACATGGTCCACCTCAAAAGTTAAAAAGTAGTAGTAAAACGGTATATAAAAAGAAGCAGGTAAAATGCAAAAAAAAAAGAAAACAGCAGCAGAAGAAGAACAAAGTCGTACATTTCAAAGCTTTCCCTGTCGCTCGAGCTGACCAGACGGCGAGTCCTCCCCAAACTTTGAATCACACGCTCTTAGGTTTTCATAAATCATCTCCTCCAAGTTTCCTCTCCCAATCGGTTGCAGTTTATAGATCTCACGCAGTAGTGTGTGCTTTTTCCTCTGTCGCAAAGTTTCCGTTGGTGAAGTGACTTTCGTCGTTGACTATGGCCGGTCGGTTCGATAGCAATCCGTTCGCCGAGGAGGAGGAAGTTAATCCTTTTGCTGTGAGTTCCTTTCTCTTTTTGGCAACTATGTGTTTATCCTGTTCTTCGTTTGAAGTGCTGGTGACTGGTGAGTTGATTGGGGTTTGACTCTGTAATTGCAAGTTGATTGCTTAGGTTTTGAGGAATTAATCTAGTTGTTTGATTGTTAGGTTGAACTTTTTTTGATTTGGTGAAGGGAATTTCGTGCTTGATTGTGCGGTTTGGTTGTTTGAATTGCTGGATCTGTTTTCTATTACTCTGTGTGTGCGCGTGCGCGCGTGGGTGATATTTAACGTGACCAGTTATTAGTTTTTTGAAGTTTGCTCTCGGTGGACCTCTTTGTATGTGTTAATTGTGTTGTAAGCTCTCTGTGTCTCTTACGGCGTGACCAATTATTTGGTTTTGTGAAATTTGGTCTCGGCCTGTCTTGGACCTCGTCGAACGATGCCGTTAGCTGTTGCGCGCATGCTTGTGGTGCACGTCTGACATTTGAGGACTGAGCAGTGATTAGTTTGGCCTCGGCAAGGCAGTTCTTGGAACTCTTCATATGTGATTGTTAGCTGGGCATATGCGCGTGTTTTTGTGTGTGCGCAAGCATGCGGGGGCGTGTTTCTGTGTTGGCATTATGTGTGTGATGTTAGGGACGTGAACAATTCTTCATTTTGTGAAGTTTTCCTTCGGCGGTCTTGGACCTCTTCATATGTTGCTGTTAGCTGCACGTGTGTGTGTCCACGTATGTTATTGAAGGCGTGAACAATGATTAATTATGTAAAATTTGCCATCTTTTGGTATAGGACATCTTTAAATGTTATAATTTTTTTTTTTTTTGCGTGTGTTTGATAGGTAAGGTGCACAATGCTTTATTTTGTGAAGTTTGACCTTCGCTTCTGTCAGTCTTGGGCAACTTCATAGGTTATTATTAGCTGGCAGCTGATAAGGCCGTTAGATGCATCTTCTTGGTTCGCTATTGAACTACATTGAAGACTAGAAATCCAGCTACGTTGTTGAGCATATTGTTATTTAATCTCTTTTCTGTTATGAAATTAAGGTTGTAAATAACTTAATGAAAACATTGGGATGCTACCTCTGAATTTGTGATCATCAAGGCTTGTAAAACCAGATTTTAACTGTAGGATAACAATGCATAATTGTCTTTTGTGGTGTGTGGGATGGGTTTTTTTTTTTCCTTGGGGGGGGGGGGGGGGGGGGGATAGCAATGTTCTTCAGAGAAAGAGAGGCAATTTGTGATGGCTGCAACCTTAAAGAAATTAAATGGCCTTTTGGTCTTTCACTCATGGTGAACTTTGATTTTTCGTTGCGGGGCATTTTGTTCGTGTATTGTTAGGCGAGGGCATGGCCACAAGGATCTATTTCTTGCAGTTAATCCTTGATTTTGATTTCCTTTCACCTTTTGGTTTATTATGGGCCTTTTTTACTATATCTAACCAATACATCGAGCAAGAAGTGGAGAAAGTACATATAAATTAGATAATTGGCCATCATCCGTTGCTGAGGCAATTTGCTTGCATACTTCTTATTTCCATGCTACTCTTTCATTTTTTTTGTTGATTTTTAGGAGTATATTTATTCGCATTGTATTCTTTTCTAAACCAGGAGCCAGCAGTTAGGGGAAAGCTTCTAAGAAGACAAACTTCGGTGGAGGTGGATTTTTTACATCAGTAAGTGCATTTTTCTCAGAAAAAGTTAAATTTCTTGGTAATTAGTGATCGGAAATTTGCTTTTGCTTGTTAGTCTTGGTATTTGTTTTGGATTTGGGTTTTTGGCTTTGCGACTTGCATGGGTGAATAAGGGCTACAGTTAGTTAATTTATCCCATGGAGCAAGAAAGAAGATGTAGATTGCTTGTCTTGCAAGGTCAAAGAACCTAGGGCAAGCTAATGCCTTTATGCCTTTTAGATTCATCACAACAACCGCTGGCCATCTATTTCGTCTTCCACTGGTCATTCAGAAGAAAATAAGAATTTGTGTGATTGTATCACTACTGTTGCAAACCTGTGAAAAGGGTTGAGGAAAAGCCTTGTTAATATTAGTGGGGTTTGACAAGCCTGAGGAACATGTTATTATTAGAAATAGAATACAAGACTTATGCTGAAAACTTTAAGTTGTGTAAGTGCTATTGTAATTTGGTTCTTGGGCTGCTTAGCTGGCGACCTGTTTCTGTAATGCATGTTTATAAAATGTTCTCATATACTTACCCTCTTTTTTTAAGTTCGCATGTTTGTGACATTTTTTTGGTTGCAACTATTTGTAGCTTCTTTGCCTGCCTTTCGAATTGCACTGGTTTTTGTACATTATATACCTTGTGAAGCTTTTGGGGAAATTGATAGGGTTTTAAAACTTCATTTTTAGGTCTTTGGTTCAAGTATCTCTATCTATATTGGCTCATCCTTTCCATTTGCATATCTTCCTTCTTTTTTGCAACTTTGGTATGTTCGCCCCAAGCAAGCAGAGGCATTTACGAGGTTGATGAGAGATCTCTTGATTGACATTGCTAAGCCCATTATCTAGCAGCTTAAGTGTTTTACACCTGTAATTGAAGGTGCAAAGCTTTGGTTCTGGGAGGTGCCAAATTCAAGGCATTCTCTGTATTTCAGTACATCTTGTTATACATGTTTGCACCTATGTAATCATTACATAAAGCTTCTTGTAAATAACATGTGCGTCATTATACAATTAATACTCTTCCACTACATAATGTGGCACGATGTTGACAAGAATTATCGTGATGCATTGACATCGAAGTCGAACTTTTTGCTAGGAGTGGGAGAGTGACTTTATTGTATTGAGTTGCTTGCTTATAATGGGCAGATTCTAAATTTCATAACCTCTATTATATTCCTGCAATATGGGCTGAAAACCATCTGGATTTACAAGGAAAAAGCAAGCTGATGTCTCTGGTCTTTTTTCCTATATCATAGCTGTTATATATGCTATTATTAAGTCAGAGCACCTTCATGATGAAGCCTTTTTGAACTTCCAATTTTGCCCATGTATTACATTTCAACTTCCCTCCATTAATAGCTAATAAAATGGTAACAACGGTATTTTACATGTTAGTTATTTTTGCATCATTCTCTAACCACCTCTCCACAAAATAATTTCAAGTTATTAGTCCGTAACAATTTTAGATCTGCTAACTTCCGAGTCGATTCCCAAGCCCTCCATCATTGTCCTCTTTTTTCCATTGCCAAAATAGAGTTCTAAGGTAAACCTGAAGTAAAGGTAGCTTAGCTCGAATTGAATTTCTTACTCCAGAAAAGACGGACTAATCTTAAATGATCCGCACACATGAAAAAGGCAACAGGTCGGCATGAAGTGATTCATCATGCTCAAACACGAGCCGATCACTTCCCTCTTCCATCTTTAGTTTGTTATGGAGATGGAAGCAAGAGAGAATATTTCCAATGCAACGCAACATCATTCTTTTTCTGCTAGTATGTATGCATGTTAACAATCTTTGAAAGATAATCCATTTTAGGCTTATTGGTAATCCATGACATGATCAATTTCCTTTCGTATTACCCTACCCCCAGGGGAAAAGTCTGCTAGTATGCATGCATGTTAACAATCTTTGATACTTTTCCCTGGGGGTAAAGGAAATTGATCATAGCATGGATTACCACTAAGCCTAAAATGGATCGTCTTTCTTTCATACTATACTCCACAGGTATCACGTGTGTCCTCGTTCATTGACTTTAAGAAAAGTCAAATATTATTTCTGATGGTTCTAGCGGTCAACCTTCTGCTAAATGTAGTGATTAGATTAGGCACTGACCAATGTTGACATAGCTAATATCTTAGTACACTAACTCGTGCCTCTCTTTATTGTACTATTGTAAAACTCTATCCAAGGGCAACATTTGATATCATCTGAATGCGTTGTGACTTGTTGGACTCTTCATTGAGTGGGCAAATAGAACTGTGGTGCATACTATCCGTAAGGTAATTGTCTTATTAAGACCTTCCTTGCTTGGCACATGGTGTAGTTGTGTTGTCTGTTAAATTGCTCCTTTCTATGCTCAGTAGTCGGGTTTACTAACCGCATGTGTCGTACTAACTCTTACATCTACCTGTATCCTGCTGCGTTTCCAGAATACTGGGAGTGTTCCTGCTGCGTCAAACTCAAGGCTTTCTCCACTTCCTCATGAACCTGCAGATTTCTATGATCGTAGTGCCCCAGTTGATATTCCTCTTGATTCATCTGCGGTAGGTGCCAATTTTCTAGAATTGGTGAATTTATAGTGTCTATATTGTAATTGTGAGGTCCGCACAATCATCACATCTTATGTGTCTAGTTGATGTCTGTTTTGCCTGGTTATTTCAATTTCAGGATCTTAAAAAGAGAGAGAGAGAGCTGCAAGCTAAGGAGGCTGAATTGAGAAAGCGGGAACAGGTACTTGGACTGGAATCTTCAAAGTGCAGTCTTTTATAATTCCTCTGCATGGCTTTGCAATTTAATTTCCTTTGATTCATCATTCATCAGTTCTCTTTGTGGCCCTAAGTACCAAAATCATTGAAGCAAATCTGTTGATTACAAACATGCAGGCGAATTTTTCTTTATGGCGGGAATAGTCTGAATTTAAATGCAAGCAACAAGTAG
The DNA here is from genome assembly GCA_033070095.1 of Escallonia herrerae. NCBI lineage: Eukaryota > Viridiplantae > Streptophyta > Magnoliopsida > Escalloniales > Escalloniaceae > Escallonia > Escallonia herrerae. Next base: position 15,518 of record JAVXUP010002287.1, read on the forward strand.
AAAACTAGGAGGTGTCCTCTTAAGCAGTTTTCTAACTCGTAGTGTTAACTCCTGTTTTCATTTTGTTAATAGCCTTTATTGGAATATTTATTAGCACGAGGTTTCTTTTAATTGAAGCTCCTTTTTATCTTTATCTTTTTCTTGGCTGTGAAAATGGTAAGAGTTAACCCCTATACAGTCTTATATAGTAGTTGTTTTTGCATATAAGAACACATTGCCCGTGAATGTGTAAAAGTTTATTCTAATTTTACGAACTCAAGTCACGAAAAGTGTGGGTGCCCAGACTGGTATGAGCTGTCCACTAGCAAGCATGACGTTTTCCTGTTCTGGAGATCCAAAAATATATATGCATATGTTGATACACTTTCTCTTACCGTACAAAAATTCTTGACGCATCTTGCCATCCCTCTCCAGATAAAGTTACCCAAGCACGCAAAACGAAAGTGAGCTGTCCGACACATAAGAAACAAATCAACTCAAGGAAACATCATTCCTGCAATAGGGCATTGACTATATTTGTTGCCCTTTCTCTGACTGTCTTGATACATCATGCCAATCATCTAAGATCGGTTGCATAAATTGGGTAGCCATGCTCCATTCCTTGAAAGCACCAAATAGTTTTAGTTCTGGACCATGACACACTTCGCCAGGCCAAGTTTTATGGATGTCAACATTGGGAAATATCTTAGAAGTCATGCCATCTATATGTGATTATATTGTTTTATCATCCTACGTTTTTGCAATTTTCTACTCGTATAAGTGCATAATTATTGTCATATGGTCTCATTTTCTTATTGATTTTTCCTGCAGGAAGTAAAACGCAAAGAAGAGGCTGCCGCACGAGGTGCTCTCTCTCGTTGATTTTTCTTTTACTTTTATATTCACAAAAATTGTCAAGAGTTCAAAAGATTCAGCATTTAAGCTTGTTCTATGATTTTAATTCATGTCCTATTATAATTTTCGACTTCCTTCTTCACAACATGTTGATTTTTTGTTGTTTAATCCTTTTGCTTTTTGCAGCTGGTATTGTTCTTGAGGAGAAGAACTGGCCACCATTTTTCCCAATTATCCATCATGATATTGCAAATGAAATACCAATTCATCTACAGAAATTGCAGTATGTAGCATTCACAACATTCTTGGGTATGTCATCCTTTCATGCGTCCATGGGTGTTTCATATTTTTGCTCATAGTATGCTTGGAGTCAAATGTATCAAAACACGTTGATTTGGTTATACTTATCCAAAACATTAGGAAAATTTTATAGTGAGGAGTACAGTTTCACCTTTGGGTTATGTTCTGCTTTTGTTGTTGGATGTTCTTCTTTTCTATTTTAGTTCGCATCTGTTAGGAAACGAACTCTGGAGTACATAATCAACCACAACTGACTATAATTTTGGGATCTATTGCAGAATACTGCAGATTATTCATTAGTAGATGAATAATTAATGAGAACCTATTAACTGTCTCAAGACAAGACTTCTTTGCTAGTGTGATATATGGGTTGAGGGATATTATTTCCCTTCTTTTGTTTAGTTAGCCACTAGAGATTATGCACTAGGGGGGCAAAGATTGAGTTCGTAAGATGAATCTGATATACGATTCTACGCTGTCACCATTTACGTACTGTTTGTATAGTTAAAGTTGCCCCATACAAGCCTGACCTGCATTAACAGTGTTTAAATGCTGATGCGGAGCAGGACTAGTTTTGTGCCTTCTGTGGAATATTGTAGCCGTCACTACAGCTTGGATTAAAGGAGGAGGTTCGTGTATAGTGAACTCAATGCAATGTTTACCTTTTCTATACAATTTCACTAATTTATTGTCAAGTCTGATGTCCTGATTAATTAAAACTTGGTATTGTATATTTTACTGTAGATGCGAAGATCTGGTTCCTTGCTATTATCTACTTCATAGCAGGGGTTCCAGGAGGCTATGTTTTGTGGTATCGCCCACTCTATCGTGCTTTTAGGTACATGATTTTTGGTCTTTAGCAAGATTTAATTTGATTAGTCACTGTCCGAAGTTGTACATCTGAATCATTTAGACCCATGACGGTCCATGCTGCAAACTTAACTTACCCATAGGGGTCAAACCTTACCATTGGTGTATTTGTTGGTTCAGCACCAAGGAACAATTTGCGCTAATAGCTGGAATAACATGTAGTATCAGATCTTACAAATAATATGTATGCCATCAATGACCTTGACATGATTCATCATACCGTCTCTCATCTCTGCTTATCCCTTTTTTGCTGTGCTAAACAAAAAGGTTTCTTTTAGTTAACATCACCATATCTGTTACAGGACTGAAAGTGCTATGAAGTTCAGTTGGTTTTTCTTGTTTTATCTGGTAAGTTTCTTGTACCCTGTTAGTAAGTATACTTTCTACTTGTCATGGAAGATGCCTTACTCTTGGCCCTGCATACAGCTTCACATTGGTTTCTGCATCTTTGCTGCGGTTGCTCCACCTATAGTTTTCAAAGGAAAATCTCTTGCGTAAGTTCTTCTTCTATCGAATACTGGTTTAAATTCAAAATTGAGATAGGCCAAGTTTATCTCTCTGTCAGCTAGAGCGGATTTCTTTTCCTAATCTCTCTAACGTGGATATGATGGATGGGTTAATCCTGTATAACGGATGATAAGTCAAATTTGAGGTGTCGTGTTGCATTTTTTATCATGTATTCCATCTGCTCAAAATATTTGGCCTTGTGTGGTCCCCTGAAACAGAGGTATCCTGCCTGCAGTAGATCAAGTAAGCAAGCACGCGTTGGTTGGGGTAAGTTTCATCCTTGTTTGCTGCTCTACACGAGTTCATGTTTCTTTTCGAGACTAGATCTTAAACAAGAAGTTAATACAGAAAATGTTCTTTTAGTCTTCTTTAGTTTTCAGCTCCTACATATGGTTGAGTTCGTTGAATTCCTTGCGACTGTACTTACTCTATTTTCGGTTGTTTAGATCTTCTACTTCGTCGGATTTGGGCTCTTCTGTCTTGAGTCAGTGCTCAGCATCTGGGTTATTCAGGTCTACTTCTTAATACATATCTTCCCACTTGTGCAGAACGCAGGCACAAGTTGCTGCATGAATCATGTTATACTCTGTCTAATTGTTATTTCCTTTTAGTTAGCTGACTGGTTTCTCTAATTGTTCAGCAAGTATACATGTACTTCCGAGGCAGTGGCAAAGCAGCAGAAATGAAGCGCGAGACGGCAAGAGGAGCACTAAGAGCGGCAATATGAGGATATCCTACCTGATAAAGTTACACAGTTACCATGTTCGACTAGGGATGGATGGTAAGAGCAGGTAGTGCAAGCTGGTTGTTTCATGCTTTCAGCTGGGCAGTGGTTATGTTTTGTTCAATATTTTGTTTCATTGTTGTTTTTATTGCGTGTTATTACAAAGGATTCGTTACAAGGCCTTTCACGGAAGGGTTGTGAGATACAAACCAGATAGAAGCATAGCTGCTGTAATTTAGGACTATAGTGCATATGTTGGTTACATCTGTAAATCTGTTCGTGATTTATTGATTTTTCAGGATTTCACTTGGTTTTATAGCCATTGAGAAGTGTGTTCCTCTTCTTCACTTGGGTAAAGATAACAAGAAAATAATGTGACATAGTATGCTCCTTCCGTCCCATATTACTTGATTAGGTTATTTAGGATATGACTGCTATGAGCCAGCCATATGTTATGAGTTTCTCATTTCTACCTCAAGTGACTATCCCGGATGTGGATTAGCAAGGGATTGATAAAGGATTAAACGTAGAGAGAGAAATAAAAAAAAGAAGTGTAAAGAGTGTAAATATAAAATAAAAAAACACTTAAAATATCTTTTTTAATTTGAGTGATCAATTGTTTTTGTATAGTATAAAAAATTATGATTAATTTTTTTGAAACGGAAGAAGTACTAGATAATGGTAATTTATCCAACTTGCAGTGTTTCAAAACATAGTATAAGACATAATGTTAAGTTGTCATGGATCATGACAATGTCTCTTCTGACTTTTTGTTAATTATTATGGGGTAAAATTATTCTTCAAACTTGTATGCACGTAGATCTCAAATTAGCAGTCTTCACATTATTCAGGACAGTTGAACGTATTGTAAACCAACGCGCATCTCCTTTCGTGCCTCTTTTTATGATATTAACTCTTCTAGATCCAACGGTTTTAAAAGTAATTGGGATCAGTGATCCAAAATCACACTATTCTTGTATGCATGTTATTGCCCTTACAGTCTCAGAGTTCGGATGGAGCGGTAAAAGGTAACGCATCGTCATGGTTCTGAGTAATTGTCATGGCAGGGTCACCTTTGCCTCGATACCAAGTAGAAATGCTTCGGTATGATCATCCAATGGTTTCATATTATTGGTTTCAATCTTTTATGACCGTCGAAAGGAGGACGGAAAAGAGAACCGATGATGAAAAACTAGCGATAATTAAGGGCTTTGTGAGCACAAGGCGCCACAAGCACAATGTGTAGCATGTCACGTGCACTGACATGGTCATGGCATCCAGCCATCTACAGTAGGGAGGTGGTGGGCTCAATCTTTTGACTTAGGAAAAGGGACACAAGGCCACACCCGAGTGGTCGATCCGCGCATGATAATGTACTCTATGGACCAAGTGACCTAACAATGGTGGCTGCTACGCTTGTGATCCTTCTCCTGAAATCCCACTGAATTAACAATCCGATTCGTGAACATGATCTTGGAAGAAAGCAAAAATAAAATGGCTTCGCTGTTTAAGAATGTCGAAATAAACGGCGGTCGCGATAGCTGATTTATTATAGTGCTTCTTCAGACCGGATCGACAAGATCCGAAGATGAATTTCATATGCAAATACATCTCCAATCGTCCTAATACATATAAATACCACACGGGTATCATCAGCCATCAACGAGTTGAACCTACCAGGTAACATGGGGACGGCGCTCGTAAACCGGTGAACATCGGTGCGGCAGCGCACATCGTTCAGTCACAAGACGAAAGATCTAGCACAAGCACAAAACATCACCCACTAGCCAAATGCTCCCTAATAACACTCCTAGTTTTATTCATAAACTGAAGTTAAACACAAAAAAGAAGGGAACACACACACATACACACACAAAAACCCAGACACCCCACCATAAGTAAAAAGCTCACAGAACCATGTCTTCTATTACTATCATACACCATGGATTTCCATAACTTAACGTAGAAAGCAGCAAAAAAAAAGTTACACATCATAGTAGGTAGTACTGCGAAGTGTTTATACCAGCTACAGGGGCTAAAGTCTCAACAATAAGCAACGCATTTCTTCTTGCAGTCCATGGAGCAACCGCCGCCTCCGCCTCCGCCTCCGTAGCCCTTCCCGGACCGGCTGTAAGAGGTGAAGCACTTGGCCGGGCACGTCAGCTTCTTCTTGTAACAAGGACCCTTGTCAGTACACACCACAGTCGGCCTCACGATACCACCTTTGGAGTAACCCCCGGTCGGGCCCCCGTACCCCGATCCATACCCGCCGCCAACGTTGCCCCACCCATTCCCCAGCCCGGGTACGTCGAACCCGCCTCCCGGCCCGAAGAACCCGCCCGGCCCACCATCGACCCCGCCATCACTTCCACCACCCTTTTTGTTGTTGCCGCTGCTGGTCGTGGACTTCACTTTCGGCGGCTTCTCGGATGACTTCGCCGGGTCGGATCGGGCTGCAAGGGAGAGAGAGGCTGTTGCGAGCAAGAAAGCTAACACAAAAGTGGTTATGGTGTTCATGGCTGCTGCTGCTTTTTGGGTTTTGCTACTGGAAACGAGAGGACGATGATGACTGCTTAAGTAGAAGTGGGGGGAAGAGGGTGAGAAAAGCATTAAAGGGAGAAGAGAAAAGAAGTGGATGACAGTTGAGGGAGGAGGGGGGGTTATGCATGAAGGTGTAGAGTAGGTTGAATGCAATTAGTGCACACATATACACAGGGCATTAAAGTTTCGCAGCTATGAATAGTTTCCACACGTATACAGATTATGAGATGCATGGATTAGACTATGAGGGGAAAGGGAAAATCTTGATCAATTACTGTCATTTTGGAACAAATTCCTTAAGGATTTTGATTTCAAATTAAGAATTGGATTTGGAATTCAATTTATTTATTTTTGTTTGGAATGAAAGGGAATTCAAATAACGGAATTCTAATTTTGTGTTTCAAAAACAGGGGAAATGGAAAGGTAATAAAATTTTAAACAATTATATCCTTGACTTAGATGAAAAACAAATTACGATAAGTGGTTTCAAGTATGATAGTGCCACCACATGGTGGTGGTGGTGACAGCACTGCATGTGGTAGCAACATCGACAGTGGAAGTGGTGGGGTGGTCAAGTGATGGTAATGATGGTAGTGGTAATATTGAGGTGTAGATGGTGGTCGTCAACTGACGCCAATAGTGATACTCGTAGCAGTAATGGCCGCGGTGGTGGCAATAGTGATGGCGACGGCGATAGCAATAGTGGTGTTGGCAGCGAAGGTAGTAGTGGTGGCGGCGGCAGTGATGGTGGTGGTGGTAGCAGTAGTGGCGACAGTAGCGATTGTGGCAGTAGTGGTGGTGGCGACGGTGGTGACAGCGGCGGCGGCGGTGGTGGCAGTAGTGATGGCGATGTGGTGGTGGTGGCATTATTGGTGGCAATGGCTGTGGCAGTGACAGTTGTGGTGATGGCAATGGTGGTAGTGGTAGTGATGGTGGCAATAGTGGTGGTGGTGGTGGCAGTAGTGGTGGCGACAGTGGTAGTTGTTGTAGTACTAGCGGTGCTAGTGATAGCTGTGCTGGTGGCAATAGTGGTGGACGTGGTGGTGGTAGTAGTGGTGGCAACGATGGTAGTTGTGGCAGTACTGACAATGGTGGCGGTGGCAGTGTGGTGGTGGTGGCGGCAGTAGTGGCTGCGATGGTGGTAGTTGTGAAGTACTGGCGGTGTTGATGGTGGTGATAGTAATGGCGGCGATGGTGATAATTGTGGCAGTACAAGCAGTGTTGACGATGGCAATAGTGGTGGCGGTAGTGGTGAAGGATGCAATGGGCGGTGGTGGTGGTGGTTGTAGCGGTGGCTGTGGTGGTGGTGGCGGTCGTGTTAGCGGTGGTTGTGGTGGCAGCAGTAGTGGTGGTGGTAGTATTTGTGCCGGTGGTAGTAGTGATACCGATGGTGGTAGTAAAAGTGGTGTGGCGGTAGCGGCAATGAAGATGGTGGTGGTAGGTTCATTGTTGGAGAGATTCTGAAAAAGGGTAAAATAAGTAAATAATTATATTTAATTTAAGTAAATCGAAATCCCATGAAATCCGACCATTTTTCATCGGATTTCACACTACAGAAACAAATCCAGTCAAATCCCATGAAATCCAATTCCAATTCCTTTTTTAATGTTCCAAACAACAAATTTGAAGATTTAAAATGAAATCCTATCAATTCCATAATTCCAAACACACTCTTAAAGAAAAATACTTTTTCCCGTTCCTTCCGTTTCGTTGCTGTAAGTTTAAACAATTATACAAAGATCATTTGAAAGAAGGCACGAAAAGTTACTAGATCGACTAATATGTGTTGGTTATCGGCTTCCCAGCGTACTTGGATTAGCCGGTCACGCAAATAATAATGGTTACCACAAAAGGAGAAGAGACTGTTTTGTTAATATGATAGGCACTAACATTAACGTTTACTAGTCCAAGAGACTCTCTCTCTCTCTCTCTCTCTCTCTCTCTTTAAACAGTACACGCTCTTCATGTTATAACTCTATCTTGTTATTTTGAATTTTCTAAATTTGATTGAAAAGAAAAAAGGCTTCAGAGGAAATCTTGGAGGAAATGATAAACATTTTACCATAAATTTTTTTCTCTGCCATTACTGGAGATGTGGTTTAACCGGTTACGTGCACTGTTTATTCACTGTTGTGAAGGGGTTAGAGGATTCAATAAAAATTCGTGGAGTAATAAAAAAAACTTTTACCGGTTGAGCTGCCTTCTGAATTTGCTACCCAGGCTCATTTGAGTTTATTGTAGTTAGATTCATTTTCAAGCGAATAAGAGTGAAGTGCAAAAATAATAATTTTCTTAAAACTTAACAAGGGCTCACTGGCTTGTTAGTTCTTTTTTCATTAGAGGTAACACTCAAGAAAGTCAGAACAGAGAGTTCAGTAGGTATCCATCAATTACAGTTGGTTGTTGCTCCTTAATGAACCATTATTCGTGTGTTGGGTGAATAAACATAGCACGATTTCGGGTCATTAGATTTGATTATTTAAGACTTTGAAACGAGAGAGAGAGATGATATTGTATATTCAACGGTCTTAAATGGTTAAAATCGGTAGTCTTGGACCACCCAATATTTTTATGTGGCTGAAGACTTGGACTTTTGAGCTCTCCGTGATGGACTTTTTAAGCACATAATAAGTCAAGGATTACAACAAATTGCAATGAGATTATTCAAGTGAAGCATGATAGGCAGATTGGATTTTTATAATTACTCTGGCCAAGTTCTGCCATCATCCTTTGCTAGCTGCTTATCTCACAAACGAAAGTGCTAACTTGTTTCGAGTCCTTTGGTTGTAACAATATCATTCAGCTAAGAGAAAAAAAGGAGAATCGATTAGAACAGACACTACACTTGATCTTAGCCGGCCGAAAGGCCGAGAAAGGTACGGCAATGAACCAGTGACATCTTCTTGTACGGACCCGTAACAGCTGGCCTAAGCCAACCCCGCCTTAGAAGAAGTCGTCGGCATGCATTAAAGAGGGAAGGGCCAACCCTGCAGTGACCCAGTTGGGCATTCAATGCAGTGTGAATTTGATCAAATCTTTGACTACATGAGATAGAGATGGCATCTATTTCATGTCCGCCAATATCTTCACAGCCCATATTTTGGCAGATATGGCACATTGAAAGCTAAGGTAGAGATGATAAGTCTGATACTGTGCTTCCTCTGTCCAGGACTGCTACTGAATTAAAGTCGAAGTTTATGCCGTAGTAACCAAAGATGCCTGCTTGTTGGAAGAAAGGTTTGCATGTTACACCAAGGGTTTGCTCTTGCTCTGATCATACTCTCTTGTCCCTTTCCCAAAGGCAAATATGTATTCAGTGATCTTTGAGTCTGACTTTGTGCAGAAGTACATATATTTTGTGTATGCTATATCCACTTGGCATATTGAGAGAAAGCGCCGCGTGATTAATTAATTAATTATGTCCTATTTTCTAAAACCGTTATTCAACAAAATCAAGCAGTATAATCTTGAACATTTAGATGGTAATGATGGTTGTTGATGGAATTGGGATGGCGGAAGGTGGGTGGCAGCGTTCTGTGCTGTGCGACTGTAAGCGGTGGTGATGGTTGTGTGGCTGGAGTGGTCATCCTGTTGAGGGATCAGGAATGGTGGTGTTTAAAGAACAACTCTGAAAACAAAAGGATAAAAAGTTTAAGGCAAGGAAAATCAACTAACATCACAGTTTGTGGGTCGGCCATTTAGCTCCATCCACTCGTTTGGTTAAAAAAGAAAATATTAGGTTCTATTTGCTACGTTTTAAACATTAGGTACCCAAACTGCATCTGATGAATATTTTATGATACAGATTCAGCATTAATCCAGATAAATTTGAAAACTTTCAGCCCCTGTAGGTCGTGAGGAGCTACCAAATGTTCAGGAGAAAGATATGTGGCTGTGAAAGGGGGATTAAGTGGAACAGAATTGACCGTATTGGATAGACTCTGAATCACTTGAAAAGAACTGGGCCTTTGCCGGGGCAAGTGACAAACAGAACTGAGACCATAGAAAACCACAGGGGCATTAAGAGATGCCAATACTGGAGTGGACTGTTCTGAGTGGTGCAATTTAAAGAAACTAGTCACACAGTTGCTTTGTCTCTTCAACTACTGGCTTTTCTTCCATGGTTACACCATACAGGTTTCTTCAATTCCGGTGACACTCTCGTTCCGGAACCTCACTCCCAAATGTCGCACCTGCCCCCGCTCCCACCCAAAGACCCATTACACTACTCACACTTCCGCTCGAGAACCTCACTTTGTGCAACTTAGCAATACGTTGAGGGCCTTTAGACTGCAGATTCAATTATAAGGTCCATGCATAACATGGTAGTAAAAGGATATGATCTCTGCAAGTAATTACATGCCAAATACTCAAGGCTTAAAGCAGTTGGCTTGTTGGGAAAAAAACTGAGTGTGAAACACAATCCTTCCACCTATTTCCTATATCCTCGAAGACATGTGCATCTTTTACAGTATTGTCATGGCATTATACAATAACCAAACCTAACTGATTCACTACCTGGTAACGTTCGTCGTAATGCCATTTCAGTTTTCAAGCATGATAGTTACGAGACAACTATCAAACCGAAACTCAAGGCCAAAAGTAGTTATTGCTTCTTCAAAGACTTGAATCTCACTTTATGCTGAGGTGTTATATGATGAACATCATAGGCTTGAGGAGTTCCAACTAGCATCAACAGCTTCGATGATCTTCTCATGGAGTTTTGCTCCAGCACAAGCTATTATACCTCGATCAAGACCTCCTAAATATATCCCTTTCGAGAAGTCAAGTGCATGCCCTCCTGCATCAGTAACCACACCACCCGCTTCTTCAATGATAACAACACCAGCTGCATGATCCCATATCTTTTCCTTGTAGCCAGCTCTAGCAAACTTCATGAAAATCTCAGCATCACCACGCGCTATAGCTGCATACTTCACCATGCTGTATACCCGTAACGGTTGGTTCCTGTAGTTAAGACATAATATGTGAGCTTTCCAAGACTCAACTGCCTGATATCAAGATTGACATGACTTCATCTATTTCTTCTATGATAATCAGTGCGTGCATAAGACTTGAGACAAAATGTCATGTATAACCAAAAATCATATAATCAGTTAGGAATTGCCCATTATCTAACAGAGCGTATCCTAGCACGAACAGTGACTGCCCATCAGAACCCTCTCGTGGTAAACAAACGGTCAGTTAAAGCCTGGGCAAGGTCCAAATGGTTAGCGTATCAACTTTAGGGACGTGCAAGTTATACAGTTGAATCCCCGTGTTTTTAGAGGGTAACATATTCTGATCAAATTTTCTAGGTGAAAATTGAAGCTTTGGAAAGAGAAAGAAGAATCGAAAAAGATATGCACCTAAGCCCCACCCTGTGAGCTAGTCCTGCAGTGTATGAATGGCTTGAATTTGCCTTTTCAACTGGTTCACAAAATGTTGCCAATGCTGGGTTATCAATGTGAGACACATGGATTTGTTTTGCTGAGTTTGGCCACACAAGCCTCTTTTCTCGGTAAATTAATGGTTGCATCCAAGCCTTTCCACTACCTTTTCTCGCATAGAATACACAACCTTTATCCCAAGATTTAGATGTAGGTGGTGTCAACTTGGATATTATTCTTCGGTAGCCATTATGATAGCTTAACCATTCCTTGTTCACTGGGTAATTGGGACACCCAAGAACTCCAAGCACAACTTCTCCGTCCTCAATTAATGCCAGGGCAACGGCATACTGATCTCCACGCACAAATCCCAAAGTTCCATCAACAGGATCCAATACCCAAAATTTTCCAGTTGGGCCTCCAGTTGAGTTGCAGCAACTGATGGCCTCGAGAACCTCTGTTGTTCCAAGACTAGTGACTGGAGCTGCAAGTCCGAAATGGGGTGCTTCAGCTAGACAGTCATTCACTGTTTTCACCACAGCTTCCAATAGACCAGCTGCATTAGACTTGGAGAGTGCTTGAACATCTTCTTCAGCAACTATGGATACATTTTGACGCCCAAAAGCCTTGGACAAAATCCAACTGACTGTGGCTTGGACACTCCAATCTGTTATACAAAATGCAATTGAAAAGATTAGCATATCTTGCCTGAGGAGTTACACCATGTCAAAGTTTTATCAAGTTAAATAATCTAAATCAAACTACCACAACATCTAACCAGTGAGTAGAGAGTCTAGAGAAACATCTTTGGTCTTTTGATTATTACAAGTATTGAAAGGCCCCGAATGGGGGTCGAACCGTAGACTAGATGTCGCCCAAAAACAAAATAACAATACGGAAACATGTCAAATGAAAGCCTGAGAAAAAACGTATTCTGCCTTCACAAAACATTTACTTGTGCTGAAGTTTTGCCTTTTCCAGCACAATTGACTTCAGTTGGTGATTCCGGGCCAACCTTTGGATAGTCGAGATAGCAGTAATGCTACATTAAAAGAAATTGGTTCTTAAGAGTTAAAAGCCATGTGGCACCTCTAATTTAAGACTAGACTAATCACAGTGATGATAATGAAATGTGCTAAACCGGCATTCTATGTTACATGGATTCTTCGGTTTGCGTGAAGTACCTGTGTCGGACACTCGACACTTGGACATGGGTATGGGATATGTGTCAGGCACATCGCATAGGATATGCCATTATGATATTATCTTATAGTCTTTTGTTTAATTAGTTATTGATTTGAGACGAGACAAGTTGTCAATTAAAACTAAATGCATCACATAAAACACCTTTTTGCCTTCGAAATAACTAAAAAGCAATAACAAATATAAACATTTTGCCGTATTTCCGTATCTTGCGTTTTCAAAATTAAACGAGTCCGAAACTTGAGCACGTATCCGATCCGGACACTCGTACCGAGTCCATGTAACATAGCCGCCATTCAGTAACTGGAAGACGAGCAGAATAGATATCCTGTGATTTCTAAATTGATCCAAGCGGATGAACAATGAACAAAAGCGTAGTAAAATTCAGTAACTAGGACTCAAGAATTTACAAATATCTTGTTCAAAAATAAGAATGTTACTATATAATGCAGAGCTATTTCAGCAAGCTAAGGTTAAGTTGATTCTCAGCGTATAAAAGACGGGCCAAGCGTATAACTTTCAGATGCTTTCTTTAGACTCTATGGCTAAATCTTTTCTCTCACTTCTTTGCCCAGCCATCTAGTCCGCGCGCCAAATTCTCTGGCCACTGCTACTTTTTGGTTCAACCAAATATGAGGAGCATGTCCTACCTAAGTTTATGAAGATAGCAAAAGAATGTGGTCCAATCCTAATTTTGGAAAATCTCGCAGCTACTGCGCCATTTCAATCCATCACTTTTCAACATATACTAGTGGGAATGATGGCATGTCTACTACCATCTTTTATGCCACATTTGATTCCAACGTTCTTAAAGCTAAAAGATGCTTATTTGTTCCTTATAACCGATTCAGGAAAAGAACCACAGCTTAAGCTTTATTTAGAGGAATATGAACACTCCAAAAGGAGTCCTTGAGGTTTCCTTCCTCCTTATTCTGGGCATGCCGTGTATTTCTAAAATAACCAATTTCATTACTCATAAAAAATAAACATGACACACTTCATCAGGAAACGAGGATAAAGAAGGATAATGCAATCTATAGCTTTACTTAAAGCTACTTATTCATGCTGCCTGCTCACCCAACTTCATGATCAATTTCCCACTCCACTATGAACAGTTTCACAACTACACTCTCCAATTTCAAATAAAGAACGGCCCACTTCCGTCACTGCACAGTCAGAGGAGGGTTAATTTTATGCAACTAAAGAGGCTGATTCCGCATTCAAAGAGAACCCGGTCAAGAAATAGAAGTTCAAGTTCACCCTTTAAAAGGGAAAGTCTATTTCCATGCCTTTTCACATCTTTATTCGTCGCTTAAAGTGTATTAGAAACGAAATATCAACTTTTTGAGCGACAACTTAGGAATGGATAACACGCATTCCCCTCTAGAAGATGCATAACAGCATAGGATTCACATCATTGTCCCCAATATCTATGAACTCCAAATCAAACATGCTAATTCTAAAATACTTTTGTTTTCAAGCACCCACACGAACAAAGATCAATACCCAGATTAACAATTGCCCAAGTCAAGAAAAGTAATATAACAAGCAAATGCAAATGCAAATGAATAACCTGCAACTGTGACAGGGGAGTTGTCTTCCTTGGACTGGACCTGGTCAATGCCTTTAGAAACCAAACTCTCTTGCACTACTTGACACAGCAAACATGCCATATGCACAGCTCTGACCGCAACTTCCAATTCTTTAGAGTACTTCTCAGGCACTGGCTCCAACTTGTTTGGACCCTCGATTTCTACAGATAGATGGGTTAGATTACACTTGGGAAGACAAAGGGTTCGATGAGGTGATGAAGAGGGGCGTCGGCAATTACTATGGTACAAGAAAAGGGAGAAACTTCCTACATGGTTGGCTGCTAAATTATTCCTCCTATTCTGGACGAGAGCATTAAGTGGCACTTTTGCAGCCAAACTTGTGCAAAACAAAGGCATTATAAAGGGCTTTCTCTCTCTGTGCGTGTCTCTCTCGCTCCCTCTCTCCTCTCTCCCTTTCTCTTTCTCTTTCACTCCTACATGGTCCTTTCATATGCATATATTCAGCAGAATGAGGTAATTATTGGTGTCTGAAAGTAAGAAACAGGGTAAATAACGGCGGCGCCACTTTAATTTTGGGGAAAAAAATTGTCTAATTTTGCATAAACACCAGACTTTGGGTTCACATGCGCAAATACTCTTAAGTTTTTTTTTTTATTTGGTTCTCACCGTCTCGGGCTTTTAAATAGTGCTCCCGGTCATCAAGTAACGGTAAAAATTCAATTCGATAATTTTTTAGATGTCTATTATATTTTGAGGGACAAATTAGATAATTTGCGACATGTGCTTAGATTGCAGCCATATCCTAACCCCAACCCTCAACACACACACAAACACAAACCACCACCGCTGCTAGATCCCTAAGAATTTTCGGTGACCAACACTACCACAGATCGCCAGGATTGAACTAGATTGAAAATATAATTGAAGATTTGAACCACAATACTGGGGTAGTATCTCTAAACACAAAGGTGAATCATAGTGCATATACTTATGTTAGAATCGTGTCACACGTACTCTCTTGTTCCATTATGAATATTTTCTTGAAATGAGCTCTAAACTAGGTTATAATGAGGGGGAGATACAACTTCAAAGTGTGGCACATTTTTCTTCATACAACAAGAAGCAACTGTGGTCACCAATGTGAAATCATATGTACCTTATCTAAGAAAGAATGAGAGTTCAGTTCACTCTATAAGTCAAGGGACAAGAACTTTTGCAGTAGTAAACAAAAATTTCTATCCACTTTCCCATCAGTCCTCCTCTCTTGTTCATGATTAGATTTTGAACCACGTTTGCAGCTCATCCTGATCACAACTCTCTAGAGTAGAGATAAATGTATCTAAATCATCAAGAAAATAACTACGTTTGTCGTTCATATCGATCATATATAGAGTTTGGGATTGATTCTTATACCTGATAGGTTTCTCCTAATCTTAAGTATGCTTTTGAGTTGGATATCGAATATATATATATATATATATATATATATATATATATATATATATATATATATATATATATATATATATATATATATATATATATAGAGGGACCTGATCCATTGATAGCGCTAGCAAAATAGGAGAAGTTGCTAGCGCGATCTGGCCGTCCATCCCAAAAGATGGACGGCCCAGATCTTTTTTTTGGCGTTTTTTTAAGTACGTCCGCTACATTATGTAGCGGACAATTTTTTGCATTTTTTTGACAATAATACCCTCCTAGTCCGTCCGCTACATAATGTAGCGGACAAGTTTTCAGATTTTTTTTCTCTTTCTGTCATTAATGTTCTAACTTTTTTTTTTCTCTCTCTCTCCCGTTCGCTACATAATGTAGCGGACAAGTTTTCAGACTTTTTTTTCTCTTTCTGTCATTAATGTTCTGACTTTTTTTTCTTTTTCTCTCTCTCCTGTCCGCTACATAATGTAGCGGACAAGTTTTTAGACTTTTTTTCTCATATCTTTTTCTCTCTCTCTCTCCCCCATTCATTAATGCTCTGACTCTTCTCTCTCTCCTTTCTCTTCTTTTTGATCTCTCTCTCTCTTTTCTTCTCTTTCGTCCTCTCCCCTCATTTCTTCTCTCTCTCTCTCTGGGCAGACTCCAATGTTTTGGTCAAGATGAGGAATGGGTTTCTGCAAATAAATTTCCACCTGAAACAACATAGTCACTATTAGCATTGGCTTCATCAGGGTTGTCTAGTGTGAGGTATTTGGATATCAGGATCGGTGTTCTATTTTGTTTAGCTAATTTTCAGTAGCAAAGTATATGCAGTTGAAGTAGTAAAAAATCTGTGAACTTCATGTCGTCACTATGGATGTAGTTGAGACTAAAGGATAATTTGCTGATCTGTAACACACATTAGTGATCATCTACGACAAAGCTAAGATTGTTTTTGGTAGTTTTAACTGGAAGATGCCTAGCCTGTGCTGGTTGGGTTTACTAAAGAACTAGTCTGCTGGGCTTTAAAGCATGAACAGATCTCCAATGTCTTTCTCGGGACAGCTTCTATTGCATGCAAGTTTAATGACAGAGAGAAAATAGAAAGAGAAAGAAAATAAAAAGAGAAAATAAAAAGAAAATAAAACTTGTCCGCTACATTATGTAGCGGATAGGAGAGAGAGAAAAAAAAAAGTCAAAACATTAATGACAGAAAGAGAAAAAAAATCTGAAAACTTGTCCGCTACATTATGTAGCGGACGGAGAGAGAGAGAAAAAAAGTCAGAACATTAATGACAGAAAGAGAAAAAAAATCTGAAAACTTGTCCGCTACATTATGTAGCGGACGGACTCGGAGGGTATTATTGTCAAAAAAATGCAAAAAATTGTCCGCGACATAATGTAGCGGACGTACTTAAAAAAACGCAAAAAAAAAGATCTGGGCCGTCCATCTTTTGGGATGGACGGCCAGATCGCGCTAGCAACTTCTCCTATTTTGCTAGCGCTATCAATGGATCAGCTCCCATATATATATATATATATATATAGCCAACTCATCAAGTTGATTCATATATAACTAACAAAAACGATGTAAACTTACGAGTACTCAGTGAATCAATTCCTAAATATTTTTAAGTAATAAAAAGTGGATATGGACAAAAATGGATATGGACCAAACGAGCTAAATCTTGACTTCCATGCTCAAGAAAGACAAGGAAAACCACTAAAATGGCCGCGTAAATATCCATTTCTTGACCTGCAATAGCGCCACATGCCGCATTATTTGGCGCAAATGATTTCATCAGCATGATTGGTGGCTGAGATGTATTGTTGTAATGGCATCTTTGAGTTTCAGGCCCAAGAGAAGTTCTGTTTTTTTTTATTTTCTTTTTTCTGTTTTTATGACCTCAATCTACTTCGTTTTGTTTAGCTTTTTCTTGGCAGGTATTTCTTAAATAATCATCTCTGTTTTTTTTTTAAGTTTCATTTTGACTTAGCACGCAAATTAAGAATATAAATCATATGTTATATGTTTCTCATTCAACCCTGAGAAGGGGGAGGGGGGGGGGGGGGGTGGGTCACAAAATAGAAAATATGTTTGTGGAGTGTTAAATATGAAGATAAGTAGAATAAAAAAAATATAAAAAAATATATAAAAATATTTACAGAATCTTTTTTAATTAAAAAATTGATTAATTTTTGGACAGCCGAAAAAAGAGATATGATCAATTTTTTTGGAAGATGGAGGTAGTATATCACATGTAAAAATAATTCATAATAGGTTATTACTTGAACCTACCTCATAGTCCATATTAGCTTTTTTATGACCCAAACTTTTGCAAAAAATAAAAAATGAGACGTACAACTACACTAATTTGCTCAAATGCTTTCATCAGCATGATTGGTGGATGAGATGTATGTTGTAATGGCGTCTTTGAGTGTCAAGCCCAAGAGAAGTTTTTTGTTTTTTTTTTTTTGTTTTTTTCTGTTTTTTTATGACGTGAATGTACTTCATTGTTTTTAGCTTTTTCTTTGCGGATCTTTCTTAAATAATCATCTCCGTTTTAATTTTTTTTTTTTTGGACTTAGCACGCATATTAAAAATATAAGTCATATGTTGTATGTTTCTAATTCTATCCAGAAAGAGAGAGAGAGAGAGAGAGAGGGAGGGAGCGGGGGGGGGGGGAGAGAGAAGGAAGTGAGTCATAATAGAGAAAATGAGTTAGTAGAGTGTTAAATGTAGAGAGAAGTAGAATAAAAAAAAGTATAAAAAATATATAAAAATACTTACAGAATCTTTCTTAATTAAAAAACTGAGCCATTTTAGGATAGCCGAAAAAAGATATGTGATCAATTTTTTGGACAGACAGAGGGAGTATGTCACATGTAAAAAAATATTTCATAATAGGGTATTACTTGAACATACCTGATAATCCATATTAGTTTTTTTATGACCCAAACTTTTGTTTAAAAAAAAAAAATGAGATGTACACTTTAACCTGCTTTTATAATAGAGCTAGCTAGCAAAAAACCAGAAAGGTGGTGAAAAGATGTCACCATGACGTAGCCATTTTCTCATGCATGACACAACATTTCAATGCGACCTGGATTTGATCAAAGTTTATAGACTTCACCCGTAAGCAAAAAATTCAACCCAGTTTCATCGTTGGTGCAAGTGTGGCATTGGATTGAAACTTGAAAACAATGATGCAAGTGGCTTGGGATAACCCACTTGCCTGTTTTGATCAAACAAGCAGATGGCCAGGGCATGAGATGCTGCAGCATGAAAGCACGCAGTGAAGTGGATTGTTACACCGTAATACTGGGGCATCATGAAGTGACTGGGTGTCTCTGTCTAGTGAATCACACACATTAGGAATCCAGAAACTACAAGAGAAGAACGACGAGAACGAGAGTAACGCATTGGGAATCCACAAAGTACAGGAGACGAACGATGAGAACGAGGGTAACACATTGCTTTGGGAGATTTTTTTTGGTACCAAAAAGACTTGGATAGTAAGGTTTTGATTTAACTGACAGGAAGAAATATGCTTCGGAATTTTACAAAGTCGTCACATACATCTGGACTCCCCACTCTCGCACCTATCTAGAGGCCGAAGCGCACAAAAAACCTGGGTGTAGAGCACAGACAAGACGAAAACGTAAGTTTACCACTAACATGAGCGAAAGGGCAAGAGACTCGAATTCAGGTGGTAAGCCTGGAGACCACGCGAACTACAAGAGAAGAATGATGAGAATGAGAGTAACGCATTGCTTTGAGAGATTTTTTTGGGTACCAAAAAGACTAGATCGTAAGGTTCTGATTCAACTGACAAGAAGTATTACGCCTCGAAATTCTACAAGGCCGTCACCATATATCTGGAGCCCCGACTCTCACACCTATGTCGAGGCCCAAGCGCACCGGAAACTCGCTTGTGGAGCACATACAACGCGAGAACCTAAGTTTGCCACTAACATGAGCGACAGACAGGAGACTAGAATCCAGATGGTAAACCTAGAGAGTGTGGAAACCACTGAACCAACTCATTGTCGGCATTGCTTTGAGAGATGCATCTAACTTTGTCTTGCAATATTCGGGACTAACCAAGTAGAAATATGTGAATTTCCTACACTATGACAACCAAGTGCTATGAGGAAAAAAGGATTTTTCAACTTGTCATATTTTCGAAGGAAAAGATTTAGCTGTTATGCGAGTGGTAGGAAGATCTCTACTTCCCGTATAGCGAAAATTGATAACCTTTAAATATTTTAGTGACTTTTATTTAGTCATGCTAAGAAAGTGATTTTAATTTTTTTTACTAAAAATATTAGCAGAAATGTCATTAAGTACATTTACTGACTTTTAATAATCATTACATAAAGGTTGTAACTATCTTCTTATAATTAGGGTAGCAGCTAAAATTCTTTCATTTTTAAACGACTAGTTCTTTTTTTTTTAGTTACAAGGAAGGGAAAGAAGCTACAAATAACTTGGAGGGCCTCTCAAATGCCACTCCACCTCAGCCATTAACATGTTGTTAATCTCTCTAGGTGCCTGCATAATCAACACATTTGTTTCCTTCCCTCATCATATGAGTTAGATTACAACCCATTATCAACTTTCACAAGCCCTGGCAGTGGGTGGTTCTTGCCTTCCTAATATGCATTTTTGCTTTATGGGCTTCAAAGCCTTTAAAAAATATTTGGTTCCGTCAAATCCAGATAAAGGTTATTGGGCTATGTCCACGGGTCATGTAATACTAATTTTATTTTGAGAAAGAAGTGGGCCAAAGAGAAACCCATTATGCAAATTTTGGGCCATTTAGAGTTGGATCTCTCATATATAAGCCCTAAGAGAGTCATTTCCAAAATGCCACTAAAAGCCTAATACTCCCACAAAACACGCGACGATTTAAATAATTAATATCTAAAATGTAAAATAATTCTTAAAATTGAAAAAAAAATTATGGGGAACCAACTCCGTCTTATAGGATAAACATACCGTATTTTAATACTTTCACAATTAGTACCTTTCAATTATTCTGCTATTATTAATTAAAAAAGACGAAATTTAAACATATGTTTGTACTACTTTTAAGCAAAAAAAAAAAAATGTCCATTCTAGAAATTATTTCTATGTAGTCTTTCTTTTTTCTAAGGTCAATTTACTAATCAAAATTGAAAAGAAATACAAAAACTGAAACACTTGCCAAGAAAAAGATGAACCACAAAAGCCCTTATTTTCACATTTATCCCGAATTTTTGCTGTTAAAAAGGCACCAACTCCTAAGGATACCATGATATTTCTAAAGGAAACTTTAATTTATACTTCTTGACAGATTGTTATTCATGAAAGAACATTTTTACGCGCAAAAAGTTATAAAAAAGATATAACAAATTGACACTTCTAATATATCAACATCTCAAAATTATTGGTCGTAAATCACAATAGAGTCGATTATTGATAATTTAGAAACTAAAAGTTCACGTATTATTAATATTCTCCCCTTTCTTTGCTCGTAGGATGCAGGAAGATAGGTTAGGCCATCAAACCGGTAGTGCCACGTTGAATATTTAATATTAGAGCTATTCTTTTTCTTTTCCTTTTAAGTATTTTCTTATTATAATTGGTCGGATTATCGTTAACTACCCTTGAATTAAAAAAAAATAAAGAAGAAGAATCACGTAGCAGTTTTAAGTCGTAGAATTTCTTGGAGTAAACAGTGGATTATGCATGGTGACTCTTCTTTTGGCTACAACATCTTCACAACATTATCGCAACAAAAAATGTTGAAAAAGTATATCTTCAATATCGATTAAAAAATAAAGTAGTACATTTGCATCTTGTAACTTGCAAGGTTATCTGTTTCTGGGTTAGCCTTAAGATTTTACGAAAAAATAGTAACTTCATGCTGACGACGGTGAAATGCATAAGTGGAGTTACTATGATGATAGTTTAAAAAGTTTGCGGTGGATCTGTAGACAGAAGACGTTTCACCTAATTTCGGAATTTGTTTTGAAATTGACAAAGTCTTAGGGTTTGTTTGAAATCACTTATAGTTTTGGTTCTCAGTTTTCAGAAAAACAAAAATCAAAACTACTTTAATTTTTATTTTTTATAAAAAACAAATGGATGTTTTTTCTTTGGAGGTGATGGTGGTATTTTTAGTTTTTTCTTTGGTGGTGGCGGAGGGGAAAATTTCAAAATGAGAGTTTTCAAAAACTCCTGCTTTAAAAAAAGAATAAAAAAAACGAAAACTGTGTGTCAAACACGTTTTTTTCTTCAGTTTACAAAATTGAAGAAAAAACTGAAAACTTAAATGTTGTCAAACGCTACATTAGTCCACAGCTACGACTTGGAGAGAAAATCAAGTGAATTCTTCCCCAAAATTAGAACTTTGGCAACGATAAAAATAATTACTGATACTGTGTTCTACAAGCTGAAGGATATCTTTTTTGATGCGGTTGCCCAAGATCTGCTCTCTAGAGTGCAGCAAATTGATTGTGGAATTATTGCACTTTTAATAGCGCAATACAATGATACTTGTTTCCATGTGGTCGTACTAATCTAGTAACAACTTTCATTGCGAGTACTCTCTCAAGCTTTAGTAAGTAGTTTAACTATAACCAAAACTCTTTCTGATGCAGTTCAGTAAACTTATTGTGAAATCACTGTATGTCTAATTAGCGTGATCCAATGATACTTGTTTCGGCGTGGTCGTACTAATCTATTATCAACTTATTTGTGAGTACTCTCTCAAGTTTTAGTAAGCAGTCTAACTACTCGTATAACCAAAATTTTAAATTTTATAGCTTAAAAAAAACCTATACGGATCATGTTACTTGACTTTTAGTAGTGGGCAAAGGCCTTGCTTATGCTGATCTGTACAGAATATGGAAGCTTTATAGCAAGAGAGAGTAGTGATCAACTTTTTTGGGGAAATTACCAAATTGGAGTGCACCTTTGGCCATGCTTTGGAGCATCTTTGGCCATGCTTTAAATAGGCATGTGATCCATATGCAACTTGTAAATATAAGTAATCAAGCCCCTTTGAAATGACTGGACTGCACTGCCCTTGAGTGCTCGGAGGTACAAAATCAACATCCTTCACCCCAAAGACTTAGAACCAGAAGAGTCCAGATACTTAATTCAGGTTAGGTAAAGTGTCAATGTGGCCAAGATGTAAGATGTCACTGTTAACTCATGACCCTTTCATTCTTTCTTACCTCATCTCTTGCGGCATTACTTAATACTACCATCTCAGAAGTTAATGCAGCATTCGCCATTTTACAATACTTTTTAGAGAGAAAAGTTTACCGCTCGCTCTACATGTACTTGCACGTTTCGTATTTTATCGTATTTCGTCGCTAGAATGAAATACGAAGTGAGCACTCTCAACTGAGAACATTCATATTTTATTTAACTTAAATATCACAGATAAATAAACTTTGAATTAGAGTATTCTAAATTTACGTGATTCTTCTTTTACAAGGTTTCGATGATTATGACTCCCTTCTGTATTTTTACAACGAAAAACTTATGAAGTGTCACGAGAGCTAACATTTTAAATATTTTTTAATGACAAAGATGAAGTTGAATGGATAAAAAGCATCGTATAATTATTGATTCCCTTCTATATATATATATATATATATATATATATATATATATATATATATATATATATATATATATATATCCAAGATAATCTCGTGCAAATTAACAATCCAAAACGAGTACGTTTTTGATAAAAAAATTGTCAGATAATTGAAGAGGTGTTGGGTCAAAATCAGGCAACAGAAAACTAATGCTGCATGGTCAAGATCTTGAAGGAAAGGTCCAAAAACCAACCTTGAACTGCCCTTTCCATCATATATATCACCAAAAACCAAGGGCATTCGTTAAAGCAAGCGTCTTTATAAACCCCACCACCTCACTCTTCCTCCCCACCACGACCAAAAGAAGGAAGCTCTGCGTCTCCTGGATCCACCTTCTCTCTTCAGAAGATAAGCTTCCATTGCTGATTGCTTCAAAGCCATCTCCAGTTCTCAGTTCTCCTTGGGTTTTGATCATCTTCTTGAAGAGGGACAGACATGGCAGGTGCAAGAAGGACAGGGATGAGAGATGGGGATTTGTCAAAGAAGCTTTGTAGGCGTCCGATACCATTGAGGGGTCAGGTGAAGGTTGGGATTGTCTTGGGCCTGGCTCACACTTTGGCTGCCATTTTCTCCTCTCGCAGTAGCCATTAACTGCCCATTTTGGCTTCCTCTTGCGTGTTTTGTGGAAAGAGTAGGCTTTGCAGGCTCTCTGTGTGTGTGAAAGCACCATTGTAAATATTAAAGAGGTTGTAGTTTTGGCATAAAGTAAATGAGTTTGCTTTCCTCTTGTGGCCTTCTGATTTGGTTGTCTTTGGTTCCAAGAACTGTTGAGGAATCTCATTACCATACAAGTTTGATTGCCAAGATTTCCACTCAAAACGTTAATACCAAATTTCCAAGAAATCAAGCCATAATGGCCGTCTTCATACAGTTATCAGCCAATTGATCAATCACCTTGAGCTAAGGGTAAATCCGATATTTCGCTTTTAGTCATAAACTCCTTAGGGTAATTATAAGTTGCCGTTTTAAGTCACTTGATCACATTCGATTAAAGTAATTTCACATCCGCTAATTGTGGAAAAACCTTCACCGTAACGATTTATATGACATGGTATAACGGACAGTAACAAGTTGAAGGAATTCCAAAATTTTTATTGTTAGTCAAAGTTAGTGAATAGATATAAATTTGTATGTTTATTTAA
Source organism: Escallonia herrerae (assembly GCA_033070095.1). Classification (NCBI taxonomy): domain Eukaryota; kingdom Viridiplantae; phylum Streptophyta; class Magnoliopsida; order Escalloniales; family Escalloniaceae; genus Escallonia; species Escallonia herrerae. Next base: position 39,675 of record JAVXUP010002287.1, read on the forward strand.
AAAGGGGTCACCTCAACAGGATGCTTTAAGAAAATCGGCACTACAAACATATTCCTTAAAAAAATTAATGAGGGTGCCAATCAATTTTTGTGCTAGTTTAAAAGTACCAAAATGCAAAAAACCCATAATCTGTTGATTTTGTTATAACAAGATTGAATGTTGAAATTTCTTCTTTCATTGCTTGTTCCTTTTTCCGTGAATTTTGTTTGGAATTTTGATAACCTATTCAAGACTCTACAAGCCAAAGGCCCTTTAGCGACAAATTTTAACAACTGTCAACGAAAATTTTACATTTCAAAATTAATGGTCTTCCGCCCTAAGTTATACTTGCAACTAATGAAGTCCCAAAACTTTATTTTTTTTTAATGCAGATTGAACTCGTGTTAGATTTAATGGTTTTCCAAAGGCACCATAATACAATAAAGCCATTATATATGAAAGGGGCATCAAATCTTCTTCCATTTTCTTCCCATTTTAGCAAGCAAGGTACGAGGATTGAGATGTTGATCAGCCCTCTGCAGAGTATTTAGGATTTTGTAATGTGACGGTGGATGAAACTCTTTGAAAAGATTGATTGTGACTTTCAGTTATATATATCTCCGACTATCCCTCATAACTGCAGGCTGCATACTTTAATTTGGTTAAGAACCCTAATAGAATTCTACGAAATCTTGATTCATTGTACTTTTATTTTGACACACTCCTCAATGTCTAGTGCCGGCTGTTATTGTTATAACACCGAGTAATAATAATTCTAATAGTAAAAACTAAATAAATTCTTGTTAATTTGATTCCCTCGTATATATTGTAAACACAAAATTACGAAGATTCCTCGTTCCTTATTGATAAAAAACTACTCAAGAATGTTGTCTTGGCATTCCTCATATTCACTTTACCTAAATTTGCAATATGTTTTGGAATTGATAAAGTCTTAGTTGCATGCCACAGCTGCGACTTGGGGAGAAAATCAAGTGAACTCTTCACCAAAGTTAGAACTTTGGCAACGACAGAAATAATTACTCATACAATAGTGTTTTACATGCTGAAAGATATCCTTTTTGATGCTGTTGCCCAAGATTTGCTCTCTAAAGTGCAGCGAATTGATTGTGGAACCACTGTACGTCAAATTAGCATGATCCAGTAATACTTGTTTCGACGTGGTCGTACTAATCTATTAACAACTTCTTTGGGAGTACACTCTCAACTTTTAGTAAGTAGTCTAATTACTCGTATAACCAAAAGTTAAATTACAACAGGACGCAATTATATCGTTAAAACCAAAAATAAACCTATATGGATCATGTTACTTGACTTTTAGTGGTGGGCAAAGGCCTTAGTTATGCTGATCTGTGCAGAATATGGAAACTGTACAGTAAGAGAGAGTAATGATAAACTTCTAGGGGGAAATTGCAAAATTGGAGTGCATCTTTTTTGGCCATGCTTTGGAGCATCTTTTTGGCTTCTATATACCAACGGAGAGGGCACCAAGAAGAAATAGGCACGTGATCATTATGCAACTTGCAAATACAAGTAACCAAGCCCCTTTGAAATGATTGCACTGCCCTTGAGTGCTTGGAAGTGCAAAATCAACATCCTTCACCCCCAAAGACTTAGATTAGAACCAGAGGAGTCCAGATACTAAATTCAGGTAAAGTGTCTGTGTGGTCGAGATGTGACTGTTGACGTTGACTCTGACCCTTTCATTCTTCCTTATCTCACCTCTTGCCTCATTAATTAATACCATCTCAGTTTTTAACCTATCATTTGTCCTTTTTCCAATGCTTTTTGAAAAGAAAAGTTTATTTATTTCATGCTCATGTACTTATTTGATTTGTACATATTTTATATCGTATTTCATTGCCAGAATGAAATACAAAATGAGCACTCTTTATTGAGAACATTTATATTTTATTTAACTTAAATATTATCCATAAATAAACTTTAAACTAGAATATTCTAAATATACATGATTCCTCTTTTATGGAATATCGATAACTATGAACCCCTTTTCTATTTTCGTAACGAAAATTCATCAAGTATTACGAAAGGTATCATTTTTTAAACGTTTGGAATGACAAAAATAAAATAAAATGAATAAAAAACCGGATAAAATTATTAATTCCCTCCTCCTACGTTATATAGAAGATAATCTAGCGCGGATTAGCAACCCAAAAGGAGTACGGTTTTGATAAAAAAAAAAATGTCAGATAATTGAAGAGGTGTTGGGTCAAAATCAGGCAACAGAAACTAAGTCTGCATGGTCAAGATCTTGAAGGAAAGGTCCAAAAACCAACCTTGAACTGCCCTTTCCATCATATATATCACCAAAAACCAAGGGCATTCGTTAAAGCAAGCGTCTTTATAAACCCCACCACCTCACTCTTCCTCCCCACCACAACCAAAAGAAGGAAGCTCCGCGTCTCCTGGATCCACCTTCTCTCTTCAGAAGATAAGCTTCCATTGCTGATTGCTTCAAAGCCATCTCCAGTTCTCAGTTCTCCTTGGGTTTTGATCATCTTCTTGAAGAGGGACAGAAATGGCAGCTGGTGCAAGAAGGACAGGGATGAGAGATGGGGATCTGTCAAAGAAGCTTTGTAGGCGCCCGATACCGTTGAGGGGTCAGGTGAAGGTTGGGATTGTCTTGGGCCTGGTTCACACTTTGGCTGCCATTTTCTCCTCTCGCAGTAGCCATTAGCTGCCCATTTTGGCTCACTTTTGAGTGTTTTGTAGAAAGAGGAGGCTTTGCAGGCACACTGTGTGCGCGAAAGCACCATGGTAATTATCAGAGGTGTTATAGTTTTGGCACAAAGTAATAGAGTTTGCTTTCCTCTTGTGGCCTTCTCATTTGGTTGTTTTTGGTTCCAAGAACTGTTGAGGGATCTCATTACTAGCTATACAAGTTTGACTGGCAACAAATCTCATTACTATACAAGTTTGACTGGCAACAATTCCACTCAAGAGAGTAATACCAAATATCCAAGAAATCAAGCTGTAATGTCCATCTTCATACACTTATCAGCCAATTGATCGACCACCTTGAGCTAAGGGTAAATCCGATATACCCCGTTTACTCATTTAAACTCTTTAAGCTAATTATAAGTTGCCGCTTTAAGTCAATTGATCACATTCGGATAAAGTAAATCCACATCGGTAGTTGTGAAAAATATTCACTGTAACAATGATTTATATGACGTGGTATAAGAGACAATCACGAGTTGAGCGAACTCCCAAACTTAGCTTTTATTATTATGTCAATCACTATCAATGTTACATTGAAAATTTTCTCGTTAATCAAAGATAGCGAGTAGTTATAAATTTGTATGTTTATTTTAAAAAGGGTCACCTCGGCAGGGTGCTTTAAAAACTTCGGCCAAATACAAACGTACTCTTTAGAAAAATGAGGATACCAATCAGTCTTGGTGCTAGATTAAAAGTACCAAATGCAAAAAACCCATAATTTGTTGATTTTGTTATAACAAGTTTGAACACACAATCAAGTTGAAATTTCTTCTTTCATTGCTTGTTCCTTTTTTCCGTTAATCTTGTTTTTGAGAATTTTGATAACTTATCCAACATTGTTCAAGTCAAAGACCCCTTAGCGCAACAACTGCCGATGAGAGTTTTATATCTAAAAATTAATGGCGTCCTCCGCCCTAATTAGTTTAAACTTGCGACTAAATAAAGTCTCAAAACTTTATTCTTTTTATTTATGCAGATTGAACTCAAATCGTCTTCCATTTTCTTCCTATTTTAGCAAGTAAGGTACAAGGATTGAGATGTTGATCAGCCTTCCACAAAGTATTTAGGATTTTGTAATGTGACGGTGGATGAAACTCTTTTCATCATTGAAAAGATTGATTGTGACTTTTAGTTATATAAATATCTCCGACTATCCCTCATAACTGCAGGCTGCATGCTTTGGTTCATGAACCTTAACAGAATTCTGGGAAATCTTGATTCATTGTACTTTTATTTTGACACACTCGTCAAACTCTGGTGTCGATTGTTATAATAATAATTTTAATATAAGAGAAACGAAATAAATTCTTATTTATTTGATTCTCTCGTGTACATAATAAAAGCACAAAGTCACGAAGATTCTTCGTTCCATAGTGACCCAAAACCACTCAAGAACGTTGTCTTCGCATTCCTCGTATGCACCAGGATTGCAATATGGGGTCTCACATGGTGCCCCCGTCCGGTCCCGCCTTAGACAGGGTCAATACGAGGCGAGAAATGGGATTGGTGCAATTGGTAATGGGACTCTTAGTGGTTTAACTGAGTTAGGCCTAAACGGGGGTATCCTTATCCCCAGCATATCTCCCACCTTAACTCAAATGCATGTATATACTCTTTTTCTCCTCTAAACGCACACTTCCATCGCGAGCAGCAACCTTCGGTGAATGCTTTAATCAATTGCTTTGCATCGTCTCTCTCGCTTTAGTTTCTACACGTGTTGCCAACTCTATCATTTTCATATTTTTAAATCAATTTCTTTCACTTTCCTTCCTCACAATTCCCCTCACCCAACCCCAAAGGAAAGCAAGAAACCAAGGAAGTCCAGTTCAATGTACCTCAACCGAAGTGAAAGAGAAAGAAAAGGGAAGGAATTCTTACTGAAGTGAAGATAAAGACGAAGGACCACCAGACACTTTATTTTTCTTAGTGCAAATAATTCATCACTACACTTCTCCATAATGGAGCCATTTATCCCACGTGATCTTTAAGCCAGAGATGCTGAGAATCTCTGCTTTTCCATTTTTTAACCAACACCAAGCTCTGGTTATGGAGAATTGCATCATCCTCCTCCTCCTCCTGCCCATTCACTTCTTCTCTTTTTAGTACACTACTACCCTCCATATCACTTCCAAGATAAAAACTATAATCTTGCTAATATGTAAAATGGAATGATTTTGGCTGCAACGCCGATAGTTGGTTGATTTTAAATTTCTATATAGTGATAAATGATGGTCGTTCTATCTGTATAGATATAAACAATAGTTGCTAAATATAGTGTTATATGGAGAGTTGTAAGCTTTCTTACGATGCGAATTGCAACAGTTTTTTTTAATAATAGTAAATAATGAGAACTAGTATAATTAAGTTCAAAATAAAATGTACGGAGAGTGAAACAAGACAGTAAAAAAGAAACCGAGTTATTCAAGTGTGACCCCATCTTTTGTACTTTGATTTTCGATAAATGTGAACAATTAAGTTAGTAATTTTGACTCAATAAGTAAATAACCACTCCAAAAGTAAAAGATGATTACATCCCAAGTTTATTAAGCTTCAGGGTAGGCTATATTCACGCTTTTGTTTAGTTAAATTCACACTTTTTAGTCCCGTGAAACTGAATTATTGATAATCTTCTATCCCTAGTTACAAGGGGCCGTGGATTTAGTCAAAAGGGGTAGCTTTAACCTCGCCCTAAGTTTAGAAAGTGTGTTCTCTGATTGTTTTCTGATAACCAATTGTTTTCTGTCCTTTATTTAATGTTAGAAATCGGGGAAAAAATAAAAAAGAAAGGAAAAAGTTAAAGGGTTGAAGAGGTTATTGTAGGCAAAAGAAGGGGCATTTTTATCAAGCACATCTTCTATATATAGGCAGTAGGCAAAGCTCATTTCAAGTCATCAAACAGAAAAGACCACACAAAAACTATAAACCACCAGCAAGAACAGCTTGTTTGAGAGATCCAAGTACACAGCTGAGATTGAGATGGAAGGTGCAAGGAGGTTCGAGATGAGCATGAATGGAGGGATGAGCTTGTCGAGAAGGGTTCGTTCGAGCCGTCCGATCCCGAGGAGGGGTCAGGTGAAGGTGTCCATTGTGGTGGGGCTCGCTCACTCCTTCGCTTCTATCTTCTCTTTCAGTGCTCGTTCTAAATCTTGGCGTTGAACTGGCCACTTGAAAGAGAATTTACTAAAAGATTAAGCGCTGAAAGCTTTTTCTGGATCAAAGACATCTTCAGTTCTCAGTTTTCCTTGGGTTTTGATCTTCTTGAAGAGAGACAGAAATGGCAGCTGGTGCAAGAAGGACAGGGATGAGAGGTGGGGATTTGTCAAAGAAGCTCTGAAGGCGTCCGATACGATTGAGGGGGTCAGGTGAACGTTGGGATTGTGTTGGGTCTGGCTCATACTTTGGCTGCCATTTCGTACTAGCCCTTAACTGCGCAATTCGGCTCGCTTTTGACTGTTTGAACTTTGGAGAAAGAGGAGGCTTTTCAGGCTGTGTTGTGTGTGTGAAAGCACTATTGTAATTGTAATTATTAAAGAGGTTATAGTTCTTGCACAAAGTAAAAAAGTTTGCTTTCCTCTTGTGGCTTTCTGATTTGGTTGTTTTTGGTTCCAAGAACAATTCCGTTCATACAAAATTTCCAAGAAATCAAGCTGTGTACTGTCCATTTTCATATACTTTTAACCCTTGAGCTAAGAGTAAATCCGACCCGCCGTCGCTTTTAGTCGTTTGAAATATTTAGGGTAATTTTAATTTCTCCCTTTAAGTCAATTGATCACCTCCGCATATGGTTAACGTTAGTCATAGTGAGAAATTCTTCACTACAATGATAGATAAGACATGGTTAAAAAAAACGTTAAGGAGAAGGAATTTCTGGACTACTAGGAGTTAAGCTTTTATATCCTCTCATTTCGCAATTATATTTGTCGATTACAGAACATCAATCATTATTGTAATTACATTAAAAAAATTTTGTTTCTCTGTATTAGTGTATAGTAACAAATTTAACAGCGTCATTACAACAAGTTGATTCTACAACATTAATGCTACAAACGTATTCCTTGAGAAAATGAGGTTACCCGCTCAATTTTTGTTATGACAAGATCAAGAATACACCAAACGGAAATTGCTTATTACTTTATCCGTGAATTTCGTGTTTGAGAATTTTGATAACTTATCCAACATTGTTCAAGCCAAAGACCCCTTAGCGACAAATCTCAACAACTGCCGATGAAAGTTTTTTTTATCAAAAAATTAATGGCGTCCTCCGCCCTAATTAATTTAAACTTGCAACTAAATAAAGTCCCAAAACTTTATTCTTTTTATTTATGCAGATTGACCTCAATGTTAGATGTAATGGTTTTCCAAAGGCACCATAAATACAATAAAGCCACTATTTATATCATGACAAAGGGACATCAAATCTTCTTCCATTTTCTTCCTATTTTAGCAAGAAAGTTACAAGGATTGAGATGTTGATCAGCCCTCTAGAGACTATATAATGTGACGGAGTAAACTCTTTTCATTATTGAAAAGATTGATTGTGACTTTTAGTTATATCTCCAACTATATCCCTGATAAATGCTGGCTGCCTACTTGGGTTCATGAACCTTAAATTCTAGGAAATCTTGATTTGTTGTACTTTTAATTCTTGTTAATTTAATTCCCTTGTAAGCACAAAATTACCAAGATTCCTTCTACAGTGACCAGAAACTACTCAAGAATGTTGTCTTCGCATTCCTCGTATGCAGGGGGGTGGCAATTTGGGGCGGCATATGGTGCCCTGTCCAGTCCCACCCTATATGGGGTCAATACGAGGTTGGAGAAATTAGCGGTGGGTCAATTCGTAATTGGACATTTTGAAGTCTAACTATCTTAGGCCTAAATGGTGTGTCCTCATTCTTAGCATATCTCCACCTTAACCCATATGGACGTAATTCTCTTTTTCTCCTCCACATAGACAATTCCACTGTCTGCAGTTTCCTTCCGCCGCTACCTCAATAAAAAAACATTATTTTTTCTAAGTATTTGAATAGTTAAAAAAAATGACACGAAAAGGATTGACCCATAGTGAATCGGATCAAATGGAACGGGTTGGACCTAAACGAGATGGAAAAAATGGAAGTGTGGCGACTTAGGTTGGGGCAGGACAGGATTCTCCATATTGCCATCTCAACCCGTCTTATACACTTATAAACTCTTTTTCCTCAATCACACACCATATTGTTATACTTGCTCTCACTCTTACCTCGACTTCTTTCATCTAGTGAATGCTTTAGTCAATAGTTTTGCACCATCTCTCACTATAGTTCCTTCAACTCCAGATTCTATTTTTTACTTTTATGTCGATTCCTTTCACTTTTCCTTCCTCACATTCCCCTCACCCAACCCCAACGAGAAGGAAGAAACAAAAGAAGTCTAGTTCAATGTACCTCAACTCAAGTGAAAGGGAAAGAGAAAGAAAAGGGAAGGAATTCATATTGAAGTGAAGATAAAGACGAAGGACCACCATATATAAAAGCCCTTTTCATATCAATATCATAATCCGCCACCAGATACTTTATTTTTCTTAGTGCAAATAATTCGTCACTAAACTTCTCCATAATGGAGCCATTTATCCCACGTAATTTTTAAGCCCGAGATGCTGAGAATCTCCGATTTTCCATTTTTTGCCCACACTAAGCTCTGGTTATGGAGGATGATGCAATTCTCCTCCTCCTGCCCACACACTTATTCTCTTTTTAGTGCAATAGTACCCTCCATCTTCCTAGATAAAAACTACAGTCTTGCCAATGTAAAGCTTATTTGGTAAATTCGAATGGAAAGATTTTGGCTGCAATTCTAATTTTAGGAATAGCGTATAGACTTGTATACATTGGTAAATGATGGTCGCTAAGTACAGTGAGATACGGAAAGTTGGAAGCTCTTCCTACGACTCGAATTGTAGCAAAATAAAAATTTCAATGCCAAAATTTTTTCAATGCAAGTTACTGAAGTCTGACCTCGTTTTTATACTTTGGTTTTTGATAGATGTGAGCAATTAGGTTATTGAGTCAGAAATAATAACATAAAAGCCAAAAGCTGAATAAGCAGGAGATCAGCAAAACTTCAGAATAAGCTATATTCACGCCATTTTTTTTTAACTTAATTCACACTTTTTTGTCACGTGAAACTGAATTATTGTAATATCCCGAACTTCGGGAGCCGATTAAAATAACCATTCGGGTTCTGAAAAATAAACGTGCGCTAATTTTGAGTAATACTCGGGTATTAGAAGGTTGTGGAAGCTTAAAAGAATTTTAGGGCAAAAATGTAATTTTCAAAATTTTGGGGGCATTTTCGTAATTTTGAAAACTTGAGGGGCTATTTTGCAAATTTTGGAAAGTATGTCTAGGTGTCAATCTTGAGAAAAAGAAGCATAACATGATGCCACCACATACAAGCTTATGGTGACTAAGTTGATCAAATAATAAAATAGGGAAATGTTATAAAGATAAATGAAAGAAACAAATGAAAAAAAAAAGAGACGAAAAGGGAAACCTTTCCCTTTCGGGAAAGAAGAAGAACACAACAGAGAAGCAAAACGGAGAAGGAACAAGAAAAAACAGGGATTCGGACACAGAGAGAGATTGAAGGAAATTGGGGTTCTTCTCAAAAAGGTAATTCTTGTTCCCTTTAGTGGTTTCGGTGGGTTAAAAGCATGAATATGTTGTGCTCACAGCCGTGAACACAGCTGTGTGTGTGTGTGTGTGTGTGTATGCATGCATATTTGTGAATTTCGGGTTATGAATTGGATGAGTTGCAGTGTCTTGAAGCTTTATAAGGTGCGGGGTGAGGTTTCAGTGAATTTTCGAGGGGTTTAGAGTATCAGTTTGTGTGGGTTGGTGAGTGTTTGTGACTGAACTATGTATGTGTGTGTTCTTGGTGTGCGAGTGTGTGTAAATATGGTAATCCGTGTGTATGGGTGGTGTAAGGAGGTGTAATTGTAATTAGATTAGGTTAATGGATGTTAAGTAATCTATGTAGGTGTCTTCTAGTGTATTGAGGACAAATCAATGGGTGTACGTGTAAATTGAAGCAGCTGTGTGTCTCGGCTGAAGGTGGAAGAAGAGTGTGTGCAGCTGAGGTGCTTTAGTGTGTGTTTTAATCCAAATAGTAACCGTTTTTGTCGCTACAAATGGAGTATTAATTAGGCAGCTTTTGACGAATTTATAAAAATAGTTAGGTTCATAATTGGACAAAACTCAAAACAGTAACCCCCAATGATTTTACGAGAACTATGCTCTGGAAATTTTTGGGAATTTTCGAGATCCACAAAGGACACTAAATTGGGGTATCGATTAAAGAAATTTATCAAATTAATCAACCTATTAAATTAAGTTATTTTAATCTAAAATTTTTATGGAACCTCTATTTTATATATGTGATTCATTATATAAAATTTCGGGCCATTCTAAGGCCGATAGGTATTTTTAGTGAAACTGACCTTTTAACGCTCGGTCTAGACACAGGTTCGGAATTTTTGAGCGAAAAATTTTTAAAATACTTTTTAGGCCAGAAATAATATCAGGATATTTAAAATATCATTTTAAGATATTTTGAGGTTTTTTCGGTGCCGGAAACCCCCAGGGGTGTTTTGGTAATTTACCACCATGAAGGGGTATTTTGGTAATTTTACCTATAAGAGGTATTTTGAAGTAAATTTACATACAGTAAGGTTATTTTAGTGACTTTGCTTATGGAAAAGTCATTTTTGAGAATTAAAGTGTAACGGGGGGTATTTTGGTAATTTGCTACCCCGAAGGGGTATTTTGGTAATTTGACCTAAGAAAGGTATTTTTGCATAAATTGACATATGAGAAGCTTATTTCAGTGATTCTACTTACGGGAAAACCGTTTGGGTGATTTAAGTCCGAGAGGGGCATTTTGGTAATTTTACACCTTAGGGGCATTTCGGTAATTTTACATACCCGGAGAGGGGGGGTTCATTTTGGGAGTATGTGTGAGTTCGTCTTAAGTTATAATCTTGTTCTGTAGGTTGTATTCTAATGATTCGATTATTCTGTTTAGGTTAAGGCTTAAAGACTTCCGGTCAGGATAATTTAGCTGCGGATCCAGGTAAGGGATTCTATCTAAACCTTGGGTAAGGACTTTTGTCCGAACCCTTATTTGATTACTCGTACTCATAAGTATTCTTTTAATATATTTACGGCTAATGCCGAATTCTGAGTTATGTATTGATATCAGTATGTTCTTACCCAGAAAACCCTAATGTTGAACCTGAATCGGTTAATTGGAAATCTTATGATACTCGCATGTTATTGTGGGCTGAGTAAATTTGATAATTGTCTGTATCCATTCTCCCGAATTGTTGCGATTATATTCAATAATTATTCGCTGTCGTTTTGTTATTTATCTGTGATTTTTCTTCTGAAATTATGATTTCTTCTGAAAAATCTGATTTCTTTTGAAAATCCCGAATGTTGACTTATGTCAGAATGATTATTGTTATGAAAACCCGAATTGATTTCGGGAGTATGAGCTTATGTTAACGCTCATTGATATTGTTAATTTATGTGTTGACCCTGGATACCTGTTTAGTGGGGAGGCGGTATAAGGCTGGTTGAATCCTGCATGAAACGCAGGTTAGTATCCAAGCGGACTAGTAATTATTCTAGTACATCATGCATGTGTACACTATATGAGCTTGCCATAATGGCATTGCAATCGCCCAAGATCAACATTTGATTTTTGATTTTCTTTAGCTAGAATGACTTGTACTTGGGTTAAAAGCCCTTGACAAACATTCATTGTACTTGGCTAGAATGATTTGTACTTGGGTTGAAATCCCCTGACAAGCCATGATTTGTACTTGGGTTGAAATCCCCTGACAAGCCTTCATTGTATTATCTTATTTGATTTTTGCTTGGGTTAAAATCCCTCGGGAAATCTTGCTGTATTTTTGAAATGAATTTCTGCTCGGATTTAAATCCCTTGAGTAAGGAAAATTTTCGTGATACTTGGAAATGTGAACTTGAAAAGGATCTTTTATTGATCGTTTTGGATTTGTTCCGATTGTTAATATTTATTTTGGTATCTATTTCTGATGAACTTTGCTCAGTTTGGGTAATCATTGAGTTTTGATAGTTCGAAGTGTGTTTTTAAAAATCATCGTTGGTTGATTTTTTTTTGGAGTCATGTTATAATCTCTTTTGTAGTCCTTGTACGACTTTACTGGGCTCTCAAAAGCTCACCATTCGTTTGGCTCCCTTCTGCAGGTAATGATCAAATGTAGCATGTTCGGGAATGGGTTAGAGTCTGTGTGAGATTCCGATGAGCCCATCACTACTGTGTAGGGAGACCCCTGCGTAGGTCAGTTTTGTCAACTCGTTCTATAAGAACTTGAGTTTGTAAAGAACCTAGATCTTAATCCTCAAGTTTGAGTAGTTTCGTAATATTGAATGTGAAGAGTTTGAGTTGATATCAGATTAACTGTTTTGGAAGTATGTGTTAGTGAACAGGTCTGACAGGTGTGATGTGATCCGGTAGGTTAACGACCCAGGAGTTCGGGGCGGCGGAGCTCTGGATTTTTGGGGACGTTACAATTATTGACAAGTTTCTACCCCTAGGGACAATGGGCCGTGGATTTGGTCAAGAAAGGGGTAGCTTTAACCTCACCCTAAGCGGGAAACTGATATTTGATTGTTTTCTAGTAACCAATTGTTTTCTATCCTTTATTCAATGCTAAAACCAGAAAAACAAAAAAACAAAAAAACTAAAATTAATACTCGCTCACTTTCACTTTCGTATTTTGGTGACTTGAGTTGGTTTTGTTGATCGTTAAGAATCCAAAAACTACTGCGAAAAACATTGTGTAAGACTCGTTTTTTGATGTGCCATCGAAAATTGGTGCTAGTGCTGAATCTTTCGTGATGCCACTATTAACCGTTGCTAATCTTTGTCGCTCCTTGCCTCATTACATGTACTAAAAGATTAAGCGCTGAAAGCTTTTTCTGGATCAAAGACATCTTCAGTTCTCAGTTTTCCTTGGGTTTTGATCTTCTTGAACAGAGACAGAAATAGCAGCTGGTGCAAGAAGGACAGGGATGAGAGGTGGGGATTTGTCAAAGAAGCTCTGTAGGCGTCCGATACCATTGAGGCATTGAGGGGTCAGGTGAAGATTGAATTGTCTTGGGCTCCCTTTTGGCTGTTTTGGAGAAATAGGAGGCTTTTCGGGCTGTGTGTGTGTGTGTGTGTGTGATTGTAATTGTTAAAGAGGTTGTAGTTTTGGCACAAGTAAAAAAGTTTGCTTTCCTCTTGTGGCCTTCTGATTTGGTTGTTTTGGTTCCAAGAAGAATTGGTGTGTGATTGTAATTGTTAAAGAGGTTGTAGTTTTGGCACAAGTAAAAAAGTTTGCTTTCCTCTTGTGGCCTTCTGATTTGGTTGTTTTGGTTCCAAGAAGAATCGAGGAATCTCATTTTCATGCACTTTTAACCCTTGAGCTAAGGGTAAATCCGACCTGTCGCATTTAGTCATTTGAACTCTTTAAGGTAATTATAATTTTTCTCTTTAAGTCAACTGATCACCTCTGCGTAAAGTAAATCTACCGTTACGGGTAGTGAAAAGCTCTTCACTACAATAATAGATATGACATGGCTAACAGCATGTAACGAGACGAAGGATTTTCTGAATTACTAGGGGTTAAGCTTTTATATCCTTTCATTTCGCGATTCTATTTGTCGATTACAACACATCAATCATTTTTGGAGTTACATTAAAAAATTTCTCGTTTCTCAGTATTGGTGTGCAGTAACAAATTTAACAGCATCATTACAACAAGTTGCTTCTACAACATAAATCCTACAAACATATTCCTTGAGAAAATGAGGATACCCACTCAATTTTTGTTATGACATGATGGAGAATACACCAAACCGAAATTGATTCTTACATTGCTTATTACTCTTTCCGTGAATTTCGTTTTTGAGAATTTTGATAACTTATCTAACATCGTTCAAGCCAAAGACCCCTTAGCGAAAATCTCAACAACTGCCAACGAGAGTTTTATATCTAAAAATTAACGGCGTCCTCCGCCCTAATTAATTTAAACTTGCAACTGCCCTAACTAATTTAAACTTGCAACTAAGTAAAGTCCCAAAACTTTATTCTTTTTATTTATGCAGATTGAACTCAAGTTAGATAAATGGTTTTCCAAAGGCACCGTAGTACAATAAACCCAGTATTTATATCCTAACAAAGGGACATCAAATCTTCTTCCATTTTCTTCCTATTTTACTAAGTAAGTTACATGGATTGAGATTTTTATCAGCCCTCCAAAGACTATAAATGTGACGGTGGAGTAAACTCTTTTCATTACTGAAAAGATTGATTGTGACTTTTAGTTATATCTCCAACTATCCCTGATAAATGCTGGCTGCATGCTTGGGTTCATGAACCGTAACTGAAATTCTTGTTAATTTAACTTCCTTGTATAATTTGTAAGGACAAAATTACGAAAGTTCCTTCTATAGTGACCAAAAACCACTCAAAAATGTTGTCTTCGCATTCCTCGTATGCATGCACAGGGATGGCAATTTGGGGCGGCATATAGTGCCCCGGCAGGTCCCGCCCTAGATGAGGTCAATACGAGGTTGGAGAAATTGGGATTGGGGCAATTCGTAATGGGACGTATACGCAGAAAGATCGTAGCTAGGATGAAAGCGCTATTCCACTCCACTTTCTTGATGGAGTCAAAGTTAAACTTAGGCCTACACGGGGTATCTCCACCTTAACCTATATACATGTATATACTCTACTCTTTTTCTCCTCTACATATTCAATTCCACCGCCCGCAGCAACCTTTGGCTGCCGCCTCAGTATAAAAAATCATTTTTTTTTCTAAGTCTTTGGATAGTTTTAAGAAAAAATGACACGAAAAGGGTTGACCCATATTGAATTGGGTCTAATGGAACAGGTTGGACCTGAACGAGATGGAACAAATGGAAGTGTGGCAACTTAGGTTGGGGCAGTGTAGGAAACTCCATATTGTCAATCATCAGGTAGGACAAATAGGAGGTGGCAGCTCTAGGACCAATTACTCTAAAATTTTGACACGTTAGTGCATACTTCTCAAAATTACAAATTGACCCCAAAATTTTGTAAAATTACATTAAGGCCCCAAATTAATTCTATTCTCTATTAATTTAACTAGATGTCACTAAAACATATGTTGTCACTCATTTCATTAATTTTCATCACTAAAAATAATAATTACATTTATGCTTCCAAAGTTTTTCAAAATTACAAAATGACCCCAAAAATTCAAAAATTATATTTTTGCCCCAAAATTCTTTTAAGCTTCGATACTCTACTAATACCTGAGCATTACTCAAAATTATTATCCGTTTATTTTTTGAAGTACAGATGATTATTTTAACCCCCTCTCAAAATTTATGATATTACACATTGCCTGTCGCCGGTCACAGCCGGCCACCGCCACGCCCCACCAAAGAAAAAACACAAAATGAAAATTGGGTAATTAAACACCCAAAAGAAAAAAAATTTAAATAAAAAATGGGTAATCAAACACACATTTATTTTTGTAAGAAATAAAAACTAAACTGATTTTGGTTTTTTTGATAACAGAAAATCAAAATTGAAAGTGATTTCAAACAGACCCTAAATAAAGTCTCAGAACTTTATTCTTTTTATTTATGCAGATTGAACTCAATGTTAGATTTAATGGTCTTCCAAAGGCACCATAGTACAATAAACCCACTATTTATATCCTGACAAAGGGACATCAAATCTTCTTCCATTTTCTTCCTATTTTAGCAAGTAAGTTGCTTGGATTGAGATGTTGATCTGCCCTCTACAGACTAGAAATATGACGGTGGAGGTAACTCTTTTCATCATTGGAAAGGTTGATTGTGACTTTTAGTTATATCTCCAACTATCCCTGACAAATGCTGGTTGCATACTTGGGCTCATGAACCTTTAATTCTAGGAAATCTTGATTCATTGTACTCCTCGTTAATTTAATTTCCTCGTATAATTGTAAGCACAAAGTTAAGAAGATTCCTTCTATAGTGATCAGAAACCACTCAAGAATGTTGTCTTCGCATTC
The DNA here is from genome assembly GCA_033070095.1 of Escallonia herrerae. Classification (NCBI taxonomy): domain Eukaryota; kingdom Viridiplantae; phylum Streptophyta; class Magnoliopsida; order Escalloniales; family Escalloniaceae; genus Escallonia; species Escallonia herrerae. Next base: position 55,534 of record JAVXUP010002287.1, read on the forward strand.
CTCGTATGCACAGGGATGGCAATTTGGGGAGTCATATGGTGTCCCATCCGGTCCCGCCCTAGATGAGGTCAATACGAGGTTGCAGAAATTGGGGTTGGGACTGTTTGTAATGAGACATTTTGAAGTTTAACTGACTTAGGCCTTAACCTCCACATACACAATTCCACCGCATGCAGCAACCTTAGGCTGCCATCTCAGTAAAAGAAATCATTTTTTCTAAGCATTTGAATAGTTAAAAAAAAATGACATGAAAAAGGTTGATCCATATTGAATCGAGTCAAATGGGACGGGTTGGACCTAAACGAGATGGAACAAATGGAAGTGCGGCAACTTAGGTTAGGATAGGGCAAGGCAGAAATCTCCGTATTGTCATCCCAACCCGTCATACACACCTATAAATTCTTGTCCCCCGATCACACACCATATTGTTATACTTGCTCTCGCTCTTACCTTGACTTTTTTAATCTGGTGGATGCTTTAATCAATAGTTTCGCATCATCTCTTGCCATAGTTCCTACACGTGTTGCCCAACTCCGGTTTCTTTTTTATATTTTTATGTCGATTTCTTTTCACTTTTCCTTCCTCGCATTCCCATCACCCAACCCCAAAGAAAAGGAAGAAACAAAGGAAGTCCAGTTCAATGTACCTCAACTCAAGTGAAAGAGAAAGGGAAAGAAAGGAAATCTTATGGAAGTGAAGATAAAGACGAAGACCACCATAAGGCCGCCCTTTCCATATCAATATCATTAGCCACCACCGCCTACTTTATTTTTCTTAGAGCAAATAATTCATCACTACACTTCTCCCACGTGAACTTTAAGCCAGATATGCTGAGAATCTCTGCTTTTCCATTTTTAACCAACACTAAGCTCTGGTTATGGAGAATTGCATCCTCCTCCTCCTCCTCCTCCTGCCCATTCACTTCTTCTCTTTTTAGTACAATACTACCCTCCATCTAAATTCCAAGAAAAAAATTACAGTCTTGTTAATATAAAGTTTATATGCTAAATACGAATGGAAAGATTTTGGATGCAACTCCAATAATAGGAATAGCGTATCATTGGTAAATGATGGTCGCTAAGTACAGTGAGATACAAAAAGTAAGAACCTCTTCCATTGACTCGAACTGTAGCAAAAAAAATTCAATACAAATTATGATATAATATAATGAGAATTAGTTAATGAAGTTCAAGATAAAATGCACGGGAGTGGGACAAGACGTTGAAAGAAATTACTGAAGTGTGACCTCGTTTTTGTACTTTGGTTCTCGATAGATGTGAGCAATTGGGTTAGTGAGTTCTGACTCGATAAGTAAGTAACGACGTAAAAGCTGAAAATTGATTAAGTGGGAGATCAACAAACTTCAGGGTAAGCTACATTCACACCATTTCTTTTTAGCTACATTCACACTTTTTAGTCGCCCGAAACTGAATTATTGACAATCTTCTATCCCCAGTGACAAGGGCCGTGGATTTAGTCAAAAAAGGGGTAGCTTTAACCTCACCCTAAGTTTGGAAAGTGTAATTTCTGATTGTTTTCAGATAACCAATGGCTTTTATCCTTTATTCCATGCTAAAAACTGAAAACAAAAAAAAAAATTAAGGGTTGAAGAGGTTATTGTAGGCAAAAGAAGGGGCATTGTCTCAAGCACAACCTCTATATATTGGCAGCAGGCAAAGCTCATTTCAAGTTCAACAGAAAAGACCACACAAAAATTACAAACCACCACCAAGAAAAGCTTGTTTGAGAGATTGAAGTACACAACTGAGATGTCAGGTGCAAGGAGGTTGAAGCTGAGCATCAATGGAGGGAGCTCATCGAGAAGGGTCCGTTTGAGCCGTCCGATCCCGAGGAGGGGTCAGGTGAAGGTGGCCATTGTGCTGGGACTGGCTCACTCTATCACTTCTATATTCTCTTTCGCTGCTCGTTCTTAATCTTGGCGTTCAACTGGCCACTTGAAAGTCTGAAGGGACAGCTTTTGGTTATCTAGAAATGTTGGTTCGAGTCATCGAATCCTTTGGTTCGCTCATGCTTGCTCTGCTCTCGCGCTCTTGCTTCAAATACTCGCTCACTCTCACTCTCGTACTTTGGTGACTTGGGTTGGTTTTGCTGATCTCTAAGAATCCGAAACTACAGCGAAAAATATTGTTTAAGAATCGTTCTTTGATGTGCCATTGGAAGTTGACACTAGTACTGAATCTTTCGTGAACACTTCATTAATTGTAGCCAATCTTTGCAACTCCTTGTCTCGTTAATTTTCATATCTGTCGCTAAACTTTGTTTACCACCCTCAACGATAGAAGGCTTTTCTTTGGTTATCCATTGATGGTTGGTAAAATGAACTAAAAATGAAAGCTTAAGCTCTTTGAAGCCAACTTGAAAACTCCACTTCTCTCTGCTATCTGCAGAAACTGAATAAACATGTTTGCTCCATCCATTCACAGCTAGGAAGCAAAACTGAAATTGTCATAAGAACTTATACCGTAACTAAGTAACAATTTATTCTGATACGTGTTATTATCAAGACATAGCTATAAATTCTGCGGCTCAATGTTCTAATTTCTGTCCACCTTCCATATACCTTAAGTTAAGCCAGCATCAACGTGAGTAGGAGTTAAATATGGTTCTAAACGTCGTGGATCAAAATTTTGCAAGTGCAAAGCAAGCAACTAGTCCTATCTGCCCGTGTGAGCAAAAAGTGCCAGTTGAATGAAGCCAAGATCAACCTATCCTCGAGTTATCTCTGCCAAAGACCAGTGTTGTCGCCCAGTTCACAGCAACGTAAAACCTGTTCCGCCAGCTGATAACACGCGTCAGGTAAGCGGAGCGCCACATCAGCCAGCTTACGAACCCCGCGTGCGAGAGCCCCTTGGCATCCTGTTTAAAATGAATACGTGAGCAACTTGGGATAACATTTGAGATAGGAAAAGGCTTGATCCTGATTTTCTAAATAAACAGCAGCAAAATAGTAATATCAGATCCCTCATAAGCTAGGAGAGTTTTACCATTGTTATGCTCTTGTTAGTTCATTTCCAGAACTTGTCCGCAAGATTGTAGACTGTTCTATGTTCCTCCCATATATTTTGGAGAGAAGCTGTTGTGATATTTTAAGCAGAGGAGCTAGCAGGAGAGAGAGTAACAGTAAATCAAATTACCTTGGACTGCCGGAGGTCGACCAGTGCCTTGTAACGCCCTACAGATGCCATGCTTCCTAGATGCTTGTAGACAAAAGGTTCACCATGAGGGATGTCTTTTGCAGAGAAAGCCTTGCCCCCATCCTGCTTCCCGATTCTGTTAAACAACTCAACAAGATACTTCCCTTCTCTTTCTGCAACCTGCATGAATAATGCTGCGACTGATTAGATTATAGATGTGTCACACGCCATAATACAAAATTTAGTTCTGTTCAGAGACCATAACAGCTATAAAATAATTCTAGCTATATGCTAACTTCGATTCTACTACAAGTAGATTCACGAAGTAGTTTCCTAACCGGCAAATACGTAGTTAAGTCCTGCCCTCCAGATAAATGCCTCAATTGGAAATTCTTTTTCCTTCTATACAATTATATATGTCAAACATGAGCATGATAAAAGTGGCAAGAGGCAACCTCATTTTATATATTACCATTACCACAAAGATTGAGCTCAAAAGTCAAAAGTGCATATAAATACAGTAAATTTCACAATTAAACCGACCCAAAGATTCAGCTCTGATACTGTTATTCACCATTTTTCACAGGAAGTGCAATGAAACTCAATTAACCTCCTCAAAATTTGAGTTGAATGAGCACAATACCTATGATCACAAGTTGTGAACCTATTCTCTCCCAAATACAGCAATGGAGGACCCCAGATATCGTAGTACATATTATTGACTTTATGATACGAGTTGTAAATGAAAAAACCTTGACAGAAAAAGCAGGGAGAAACTGAAATTAGAAGCCAGAGAAGACTGACCTGAGCTAGAGCTGGAAGCACCTGCCTGCCAGTCTGTTCAAGAAAACCAGCACAATCTCCAAGGGCAAACACATCTTCCACGGAAGGGACTCGCATATATTCATCAACACCAATCCTGTGAAAGTTGAGCAAATTGATTTTTTGCTACAACATAGAAACTGGAGAGGAATAAATTTAAGAAACATTCTTACAGCAGAAAAAATGGTTATACCTTCCACCTTGGGACTTGGGAAGATTCAGAGATTTCACAAACTCAGAGGGGCCAACACCAGTGGACCAGACCAAAAGGCCATAAGGAACATCACTTCCGTCACTTAAAACAATCTTGTTCGGGTGCACCTCTTTCACAACACCTCGCACGAGTCGAACGCCACACTGATTAAAAGTTGCAAATGTTACCAGTTCTTTTTTCTTCTATAAGTTCTAAAATGGTACTGATAACTAACGATAGTAGAATTACACTTCCTCCAGGATGCAGGATAGAAAATCACCTTGGTTAAGTGTTTTGTGGCATATTGCCGGAGTCCAACATCAAATGACGACAAGATCTCATTTGCCTGAACAAGGGAGATTATTTGACATTCTATTATGATCTCCTCCTTCACACGTGCACACTAGCGTTCTTGAACATAATGGAAAAGCTTATTAGTACCTCAATGAGGGTGACACGGATGTAGTTTTTAACATGAGCATACCGCTGACGGACATCTCTCATGATAAAATCACTCAATTCACCACTAAACTCTACCCCAGTAGGGCCACCACCAATGACAACACAGTGCAGCAGGCGCTCCTTGTCCTCTTCTGATATACCTGCAATTACAGATTGAAATGCAAAATTACAACTTTATTCAATTAGACATATATCAGCACTCATTACTAGGATGGACAAAAAGAGTGATAAAAGCTTTTCCCTAAGCCTAACAGATGAAGTACCCTGTGTACTTAATGGATGATAATGACAAGATGAGAGGATGAACCACAGAGCAAATTTTTGTTGCTGACTTATGAGGCAGATCACTGTGTTCTCCCTAACAACTATTTTCAGATTATTTACCCCGAGATAAACAGATAAGTAATATATGACTACAACTTCAACAATGGGTTAGAAAGAGAAAACCCACGAGTAAGGCCTTAAAATGCAAAAAGTTAGTTATCGATGTCATAAGGAATCTATTTACTTGCCACATTGGGTGCACTTAGAAAAGGCTAAAAACATCATAAGATGCTGAAGTTATGATAGCGTGGCCACATTTTAGTTCAAAACTATATTTTAACTTTCTGACGGATTACTGCCTCATGTAGTGGTAAACACCAGATAGCAAATAGCAGACTCATTCGACATCAAGAGTTGGAAACCCATGTCTTACCTGGATTTTCCGAGAGCATCAGGTTTAGAAGAAGCTTCTTCCTTATCTCTTGGGCATGATTCACTTCACGGAGAAAGAATGCATGTTCCTTTACGCCTTTTATACCAAAGGTCAGGGGCTCTGCTCCAGCAGCAATGACAAGCTTGTCATATGCAACTTTGAATCGGTAAGGCTCACTACGAAGCCCAGCATCATTAACAGTCTCACAGTACACCTGTTGTTGTGAAGCAACAGTAAAAAGTTTCAGTAACTACGACTTTGCAATGTAAAAGATCTAGAAATTTCCCTCCCTCGGTCTATTAATACGCATACACTCACATAAATTTCTCTAAGTTGACTCCACATGTTTGCTGATGATATGATGCGACTCAAGGTATAGATTACTCATTATACAGAACAGCACAAACGCGAAACGCATGGATTGGCTAACAGACTCGACTGAAACTTAATTCTTTGCCATATCATTTAGAAAATACTCGAGGGAAGGCGATGGATTCAAATGTTAATGATGCAATAATATTGTTTCCCTAAAAAGATTTGTTACTCGAGGGGATGGCTGTTCAAATGCTCATATGGTAAAGAGGAAATATGCCCATCAGGAATTGCTATAATAGGAAAAGAGAGCAGTTAGTAAACTTACTTCATGTTTGTCTGTGTCAACTCCAGTGCAGGAGGCCAGGTAAAAGAAGGAATTAGGATCCTTTGACAACGCAGACTGTATCCGGCTGACTGGCTCAGTAACTGACCGAAACTCTAGGGTTCCAACACATGTTGACGCAAGCAAAGGAGTGAAGACCATGTGGTTCCTTGGTGATATGCACACAACGTCATAAATTTCGGTATCAAGCCCTTTAAGGAATCTGCATGCCGCCCATCCAGTGCCAAGAACCACCACCCTAGGCTTTTCGCCCGGTTTTGTAGCTTCCAGGCTAGGATACTTTGGGTCGTCATACTCCATATCAGAATCCTCCACAACCCTCTCTGCATGAGCAAAAAGATACTCTGGAGTTGCTCTTATTCCCCTGCGCCCAAAACTTATATGATCTACCTTCCTTACGTTTGACAGGTATGACAGATTGCCACCTGGTTTAACATTTTCAAGGGAAGGCAAGGAATGCTTGTAAGTTGACAAGCCCCCACAGAGAGTATCCTTCTCACTTGTACGATTGACAATGGCTCCTCCTGACCGTCTATACCCATTCCTGGCAATCCTTGCAAATGCCATACTGAAAGTATCAGTTTGGAGCAAAAGCTGATACCCTTGGAAACTCTTACAAAAGCAATTCAGCTGACTTGGCCTATTTGAATTTCACTGTAACAGGAATGTGTTCAAGTAAGTTGAATGACTAAATATTGTAAGAAAGGAAGGTCTTAATGTGTACATATAGGGAGATGTTCATAAGGATCTCCAAGAAAGTGACAAAGGTAAAGACAATAGTTACACCAGCTGGAGTGCTGATCCAACAAGGTTATGACCAAACTAACGATAGCAAGAAAACAATGGTTTAAACAACCAAATGACAACAATAGTCTCCACGACCAGATGAACAGAAAACAAAATAAACTTTGCTTTGATCATCAAGTGATGGCAGCTACAAAGACAAATTTCTTTGTAAGATATCGTGGCCATCGACCCACTTTTGTGCACTTTGGCTGCTATAAGGCTCCAAAACCTGTTAACTTTACTAGTGATATACATAACACTCAATAACCAGTAGGCCAGGAGGCCATGCTCTACACTGCAGGGCTGGTTTTGAAACATCAGAATAAGCATTTCTCAGCTAAAACTTACAATCCGAATGCACACAATTTACCTGCACTGGTTAGAGAAAGGTTGTTACACCTTATAAGGCTCTTTTCTTGCACTCCTCCACAATCCCCTGCCACAGACAAAAAAACCAACTTCTGATTATTATTCATCAACAAATCGGCTCCTTTATGGACTTAAAACAAACAATAGGAGGTCTTAAAATTCGAACCACTAAAAGGATCACCAAACTCGACCAACAGAACTACTGAAAACTTCAGATTAGCAAAAGGGTGTCTGTTTCTGTTTCACAAAGATGTTTCTTTGCCCACCACTTCTACAAAATAAACTGCATTTGATCATCAAGTATCCAATGAAGAGGAAACAGTTTACAAGAGGCCATCTTAACATATAATCGATCAACACAAAATGGTTAAACAAACTTGCAAAATGCTAAAAAAACAATGATATACAGAGTAAACAAGCTTCAATCCGAGCAAGATCGAGGAAGCCCCATCATACTTGACGCAACAAAGCTCATACATTCACCACTACAATGCATCAGATCAGCTAAACCTCACTATTTAAAACAAAAATATACTAATGTAGTTAAAGAAAAATCACCCAATAAGAAAAAAAAAAAGTAAAACAGTTATTTCTGCTAGGTTGTATGAGAAAACATAGACGCAGATAATTACGTGCAAGCGTTACAAACGAATGCACAATAGACCAAGAAAATCAAGCATTTCCAAAAGGAGGCCACCGGCAGAAAAATGTACAATAATCAGAAAAATCTACCTTTAAGCACCATCTTTCACAAACAAATCAAACAACCCATGTAAAAATTTGTATGCGTATGCAAACATAAGATGTATAACCGTGAATATAAACAGAAAGAAAAAAAAGGGGAAACAAAGAGATATACTTTTGGAGTGTTTGAATGTGCTAGTAATAAGCTGTACCAATGCACATGTCCATGATTTCAGGAAGACAACTTTGACACAGAAGCCATCAATGTTCCAATACTATATTCTAGTAGTACAAACCCCTCAATAGAATAATGTAGAGGCAATCTTGATGCCCAAGAAAGTTTAAGGAGGCTGATGACAAAGGTGCGGAGGCTGCTACCTTATGAAAAGTCACAACATATATTTGTAGAGAAAGCCTGTGACAGGTTTAGGGGGGCGGCGGGGTTGTGGGTGGGAGTCAAAGAGTCTTCTTCGACCTTTTCTTGTTTGATGACTATGAAAAGGGAAAGCAGGGGAGAGAGAAGGGGAAACTGCCCAAATGCTTGGCATGTCAAAAACGGCGTAGTTTCGCTGACGTTAGTGTCTAAGTACGTATTATTAGGTCAGTGCTAACCTTTTGACATTGTGGAAAGACGAGCTTGCCCTTTGATGTTTGCGTTGGGAGGTGGTTGGGCCGTTGAATGAGGGGTAGTTTTGGTAGGGAGGTGTTTAATTATTAAACCTCGTATCTCGAGGTTTTCTGGCACATTTTAATTAAGGAAAATGGTATCTTTAGTGGAGTCCAACTTTTCTAGCACATTTTAGTTAAGAAAATTAAATGGTATCTTTAATTAGACTGAATTGATTGATTCCAGAATATTCGGAACCAGCTGTAGTAATCAATTTTTCATGTGTCTGAAAATAGAGACAAATACTGCAAAATAACACTCATGTAGTATCGGACGGGCCTTTTTTTTTTTAAGTTTATTTTTAACCTAGAATCTTGTATTTGGATAGATTGTGTAATTGAATTAGTGAATAGGAGTCTGCTATGTGCTAAATAATATAATCAGAAACTTTAATCTTAATGGACAGCTGAATTGATAAATATACGAGGATTTTTTTTATTTAAATTCGAGTCTTCTTCCGGAGACGCTACAAGGGGTCGAGCGCTCTATGACGGGCGTGATGGTTTGCCTTTAATCTACTCAAAAAGATAGAATTAGTACGTTATACACGTTGCACAAGTTATTCCGATGTATACATAACAAGAAACTTCATTTATTTGGTAAACAAACCAAATATTCCGTCCTAGCAAACCTTCAGCTCCGTGAAAATTAGATTATCTGGTATCAAAAGTACATAGTTGATATTTTTAAAACTTGAAACACTAATAAATACCTTAACACGTTCTCTTAACGTTATAAAATATTTCAGGACATTTTTGAAAACGTATCATATACAAATATGTTGTTGTTATATTACATGAACAGGGGGAATAAGCACGTGGCAGGGAGGAGATGAGTCGTAATGCGAGGTAAAGTTCAGGGTTAAATGCTAATAAATATTGTCATTCGTATGTAGAGAAGAAGTACCACTTGCTCTAAGCATCGGACAGCAGTGCGACGACACCAGAAATACGATGGACACTTGCTCGCCTCGTGCTTTGAATTTTTTTTGAACTTGTATTTTCTTCTGAAGAACATTATACCAAATTTGGAACTATACTGTGCTTTGCCAACCTTAATTCTATGGTTTATTTCAACATTATTATTCAATCCTGCCTACATTTTTTGTGAATCCTACTGCTATCACTTCCACACGGACCATACAACTTTGCACAAGATTAGTCGGGCTTGTAGATTCCACACTACGTACATGACTTTGAGTGCTTGGAACTTGGAGCGAAAATGGTGGAGACCTTTAGTCTTAGTTAGCGCGTAAACTGACCTGAATTTTGTTAGAAATTTTGAACTGTTATCTCGTCACTTTCGTATAGAGACGTTCTCAACCGTTCTCTTTGGACCACCAATTTGTCACTTTCCAAGCTCCAACAATTCCGTCAATTTCGTTCGGCTCTCCCAGTATCTCGGAGACAACGTCGTCTCTTTTGTTTTTAGTGCTTCTCAATCAATCAAAAGTTCTAGTATAACAGGCAGGGGCCACACATATGGTACGTTGGTCACTATTTTTGGCTTGTGCTTTGGTTTTTTACTTTATAATTGTAATTTCGCACATAGAAATATGATGAAAATATACAAATATTTCACTATGAGAAAATTATACGAGAATGACTTGATGCGCTTCGGATGACCTAAGATAATATATCACAATCGAAGCTTGTGCACTTGGCTCTCAGACTACCCCGCTCATGCCCCAAGGCCGGACTTGATTCCTTCGTTGAGCCACATGGGGCCTCGTCAAATTTATTTCACATTTGAAGGATTTGTCACGTGATTATCTAGCGTATCAAAGGAGCTGATCCTTGTCCGGTGGTTATAGTGGTCGAATGTTAATCTATAAAAGAAATAATAGGACCCGTGAAACTTTACAAGTAATATTGGAATCCATATTACGACACTTTAGATAGTAAAGATCGAGTGAGTTCATAATATCTTACTCGTATAAAGGAACATATGACTGTCTATCCTAATCAAGTTCTTGCTGCCTCTTTCTCATTTTTGCATTGTTCCGTTTAGTTGTCATTCCATTTTTTTTTCCCCATCCATTAGGGCCAAAGGAAGCTATAATATATGAACTAGGGTTCCACGATTAAAACCTAGTTTACTTGCGGAATCCTTGGAAAGAGCTACAACAACTGTAAGGAAATAGACAATTTGAACACGGGCAATGAGAAAAAACCAAGTGTAGACTGCCAGAGTCAGTGAATGGACAGTCGCAAGGAGGAAATAATATGTAGTCACATAGTTATGGCCTAGATGTTGATATACAAAGAAAACGTGAACAGATTCACCGTTGGTGTTAATCAAGTTGCTGCCACACCATCACCACGGGAATGGCCGAAAACCCGGTTCAGAATCATGGACAACCGGACTCCGCCCTGAGCTATCCGCTTCATAACAACCGGCATCCGTGAATTGAAGTAACTATCTGCAAACACGAGAGCAGAACACTTCTTGTTACGTGATCATCCTGAATAAGGTGGCTTTAACTTGCCTTAACTCTTCTTGTTTAGTACCTGACAGAGTTTCACCAGGCTCAACACCCTCATAACCCCATTTGCAAGCCAAGCTTATACTTTCTGCAGCAAACCTGTGTGCATGGCAGGCCGATGTGTTAGCGTATGCAGATAACGTTGTTTTTGCACGCACACAGTGAAACGGTGTTTCTCACGGTGGGAATTAACGATGTTTGTGCATGATTCATACGACGTACATTGCCGCTTGTGAATGTTGCAGCAGCGCACTTCTTAGGCGTGCCAAAAATATGTCTCATGTGTGTGCATGATTGTGCGCGCGCGTTACATCGAGCCATTTAGGCAATAGATAAACTAAGGATCGGCCACAACTAGACTGGAAATTTTGTCTGAAGTGTATGAATAGAAGTAAATAACCAGCCAAGGATTTGTTCATATTTCTAAGAGATACATTAAAATGGAAGATGTGTGCAAGGAGGTCAGAGCTCACTTGTTTACACAGTTGAAGATGTTATCACAGTCCTTCCAGGATGCAACATCATCATACCAGAGGCCCTGTTAAGTATAGGAGTAGAAGAGAAAAGGTTAAACTGGCTTAGATCTGAATGGTATCTGTTTAGCATTTTCAGTTACAGTTTTCTTGCCTCTTGGATCAGGCAAAAGTACAGAAACTGATTTTCTATTTGAGTAATACTAGTTTCTGTCAATTTAGGAAATTTACCAGTTTTTTCCTAGTTACCAGAGAGTAGGTTATATAATTGGTCTTACATCAGTGAAGTTCCCCTCAATATCTTGCTGAAGTTGGTCCATGTCCTTCTCATAGTAATCTGCTGCAGCTGTAAGGATGATCTCTCTATCCCATACCTGTATGCATTGCAGAACAAGTTCCAGGTTCATCAAAAAAGAAATTTAAATGACATTAGATTGGGATCTTGAGGTTTTATTCACATTTGACAACTTTCACTAGTGCTCATAAGATTGGCAAAAAACCATAAAACGCATAAGATTGGAAGAAGAAATAATTTGCACCAAAACTTGTGGTGTCATATAGAGAAATAGATAAACAAAACCAGATTTTTATCTTTTGTAAGTGTTTGAAGCTTATAACAAGGCAATAGTCAATCCTTACATGGTGCAGATTTGATTTGTGACGAAACCAGCGCAAGTTGATGGTGTTTCCACCTTCATCGCTCGTAAACCCGACATGCATTGGCTGCAATGGAAAAATAGAAAAGAAAACTTCATATGAAGATGAAGACTCAACTAGCAGACAGGAAAATTCACTACATACTTGATGGATATCTCCCATGAAGTGTGACAGGAATAGCAATGCCTCTGTCATGTTATCTGCAATCATAATGCACAAGTATAGTTAAAGAAAAGAAAACAACTGTACTAATCAGGAAACTGAAGTGAATTACAGGCCAATTTGTGATCACAAGAGACTCGTATTTCTTACATCGTCTATCAGAAGTTCCTTCGCGGTAATGTGAGAGCTGAGAAGTGAAGTTTTGGATGGCACCAGCAACACACATATCCTTCCCTCCATGTGGATCATGGCAATCCCCTTCAGGCCAAAGCATTTGAATCATCAATTTTCATACATGGAGACTCTAACTAGTGATTTTACATCCACGATTCATAAGAGCAGCCATGAATGATGCGATTGACATGGACCGATATGGACTTACTTTGATAGTCAAATGTGCAGGCTTGATCTGGGGTGTCAATGAAGTGAAGTGAGCTTGTCCAGCGGTATCTGTACCAGTGCCTTATTTGGTCCGGCCAGACGCAGAGGGCGGACAAGTCGCCGTCCACGTAGTCCGGTAACAGCATCTGAACGGCATGTGCTGCCTCAGGCTCCAGGAGTTTCTATCAATCATAAATCCAGCAAAATAAACTTCTCTTGCAACGAAAATAATCATTTTGAAAGGGCTAAACATTTTCGTTTCGGTAACTGTGGAAAGCAAACTTGTAGAAACCGGGACGTAATTTAAACTCTGTTAATGCACACATTATTTTTCTTATGAGTGTAACTGAAATATCTGTTTCTCTTTTAGGAGAAAGATTACCAGCAAAGGCACCTTGATGTGCAACGTGACAATCATTTTGCTTTTCTTTTAGTAGAAGCAACAGAATTATCTAATTAGGTAGAATGGTCTTAGCTTGTACGCCTACTTGATCTACCAAGCAATGAGTTTCCTCTGTGATATCAGTGATCATCGATCGAGCCATCTTGTCTTCCTCATTTCAACCACGAACAACGAAGTTTAACTGTTATCTCGCACGCTGAAACTATTAGAAACGCTATGTTCCATTATGTTGAAATTATCAGAATGGATTTTGAAAAAGTCCAGTGAAAGTCAACTTTCTTTGTGCTCTACATGTGGCCACATCCGCTGCCAAAAGGTAAACTTTCGTTGATCATACATTTTTTAGCAACAAACAGGGTGTCTATAAGAACAAGATAAAATGGGTTAAACTTCCCCGAATTCCGATAACGGACTTTTTACCTGAGCAATCCTGCACGTCATGATATGGCCCTCTTTGCTCCAGGCTTGAACACAAGGTACAGGAATGAAAGCCAAACCAAGAAATAACACAAGACATGGTGAAAACAAGCTCAACAAACTTCTATATCCACCCATTTTCATCCCAAATGTATGAATAAAGTAAGGCATGGACACACCAATATCATGGGTTTGTTATACTTTATACAGATGCTACAGGGTTCTCTTTGAGTGCAAGTTATAGGCACCCGAGAAGTTGACCATCAATACAAGCAAGATGGGCATATTCCAAACAACAGGGGCATCTCCCAGCAATTAAGAAAGGATGAGTCAGGAGGTATCCATAATGTACACTTTATTGGCTTCTTTAAAAGGTAGAGTTTAATGAGAATTGAGCATTAAACTAGGTAGACGAGGCTTTGACGTGCCGGAAATTTCCAGCTATGTGGGATGATGCCCTGATGATCCCAGTCCATATGCAGCCTTTGTGGTTGCTCCACTATCCTCCCTTGTATCATTCTTGCGAGATTAACGTGCGCGAACTGAAGATGCTGTTGAGAATGGCAGCGAGACGGACCCCACCTTGAGCTAGCCTTTTTTCCACAACAGGCAGCCGGGAGAGGAAGTAATCATCTACGTCACAAAACAAAGATTGAAGGTACCGCAAGCCCCAGACAAGAAAATGATCAAGAACTAATGCATACCAAGAGTAGAATCTCATCAATTTACCAGTTTTCTTTCATAGCACAATTAGCTAAGGAATGAGGCAACGCAGCCTGGCAAAGTGTTGATTACAGAAGAGAATGAAGTTGACCAAACAAGAAAAATGGTTCTGGTCCATTGGATCAGTTCAAAAAGCATGAACATTTGTCGTGCAAAAAAATAAATGCAACTAAAAAATCTTAATTTGTCTTGGGTCATTTTCTCTTTTTGTTCGAGTGAGTCATGTGATGACTGCAAAATTTTTGCATGGAAGGCGTTTCAATACAAGAAAGTGATTAAAGAAACAAAAAGTGACATGAAAAGGAAAACCTAACAAACAAGCATGGAGGAGGCCCTGGTGAATTGTAAGCATAAGCAGGGAAAGTGATGCTGCTTTACATATATTTAATCTAGCCATCTGTACCCCTTACTATTTGATCTTTGAAACCATATTTAAGTTAAAATTGATCCAACCTTGGCTGGAGAAGTTCAGGTATATAATTCTATCTCTTAAATTCTTTGAATGGATATTTCCCTTTGTATAGCTTGATCCCTTTTCATCTTAATACCCATATATATAGCTAAAAGTTTAGTTCTAAAACACAGCTTAGGCCATCCAGTAACAAGAGTTGGATAGCACTTCCGTGATAGGGCGAAAAGAAATATGAGAGTAGTAGTTCTCATCTCAGAAGAAAGGAAAGATATCGCAAATCAAGTATGTACCTCCTAAAGTGCTTCCTGCTGTGGCATTTCTGTAGGCAAACTTGCAGGCTAAATTTATGCTTTCAGAAGCGTACCTACAGAAAGTAGTACTCTGATCATGTCTAACATTATGAAATTCAAGTCATATGACTGATACAACTACTCAGAGATTGTAGAAATTTGAAGAGGGGCCAAGGATCTTCCTCTTGCCAATGCTTCTCGAGTATTATTTCACCAATTCTGCAACTGCTCTTTGCCCTTGCATAAAGTAATATTTTCAAGCACCATGCGGCAGAGGAGCCATTCTTTGTATGCAGTGCACTGGTACTATTATATTTTCTTCCAACAGTTACAATATGGCAAGCTTCCATGAAATGGTAAAGTTGCTCCATTGTAACCTAGAGGACCAGGGGTTCAATACATAATATAACAAAGCAATTTATAGCAGCATACTACACCAACTTCGAATGTGCAGCCAACAGATATCCTTTCTTGTACCGTCTAGTATAATCTTTCATGGCTACTTGTACTGACACTTAGTGTATGCAATTAGGGGATACAAAAGCCATAGAAGTCATAACTGCAATACACATCTCCATGCCCCTTCCTCAGAAACTCGACATGCGTCTCTCCTTGATTGTTGCACCCCAGAAATTTCAGGACCAGGAACCGAATTAGGTGATACCATTTTCGGTCGCCTTACTCGTTTAAATGCTCAAGTGGTTACGGCATGACCAAAGCATTTTAAGCAAAAATAATTGAGCATCTGATACTTATATAAGTGCACATGCAGACATGCACCCATACAAGGTGGGAGTCAGATTATCTTGATATGAAGGACATGTACTTACGGTTCTGCACAGGCTGTGCCATCTGATGTGCAGTTTGCCCAAGATGAGACGTCAATGAGCCAGCCATCCTATCTCCGTTGAAAAGAAGAAAAGGATTAGAACGACGAAAGTCAAAAAGTAATGGTAAATACATTCTTCCTAGAAAGGGAGAGTGCTTAGAGAAAAAGCTCCAGTTTTAGAAGAATGGAAGGTAAAGAAACAAAATTAACTGCTTAGTATTAGATTCTCAAGTGCTACTTGTCAAAAACAGAAAAGAGGAAATAAAGTAAGCTTTCAAAGAGCTTGGGTTTTCTTAACTACATAAAACGGGAAGAAGTATGGACTGCATGAAAGATCTAGACAACCATTTTATGCTCCACAAGCCTAACGTCTGGTAAAAATAACTTTCACCCCAAAAAGAAAAGAAGTGAAAAGAAGTTCCGACACTTCTGAGATGCTAAACAAAAGCTAAGAAGGAAACCATCATATATTCTATTATCATCATTCAGTTGGCTCCTACAAAGCTACAGAATTGATAACATCCACGGGGTTAACGAATGGAGACAGACGGAGCTATAAGAAATAAACTCATGGGCATGATCTTTAGGACCCTGAGCCAGCCTATGAGAACTTACGGGCTACTTACTGGAACCTTAGCAGAGTCACACTAACTAAACCATGACAGAGTTACTTGCTGGAACCCAGGTAGGTTTTATGAATACTGGGCCCTGAAGGGCCACTTGCGAGATGTTGTGGGGCCATGAGAAATGAGTGCTGGCAGGCTGCTTTAAGCTGTTTTAAGGAGTTGTATCAACTACCTCTGATAAGGCTTAAACCCATTGTGGATAAAAGAAGGAACAGTACTAGCGCTAAAGCTCCTTGGTCAGTGGAATCAATGTATTTAGTCATTTTCATATAAATTTGAAAACAAGAGGAACTGGCAATGAACAACGAGCAGAAGTAAAAAGACTGGATGTTTGTTCGAATTTGTCGAACGTATTAATTGGAAATCAAGAATGGAAAAACAGCTTTTATATCTCTTTTGCAAAAATAGCAAATTCATATTGATTCTTTAGTAAGTGAATATAGATCTAAAGAAATGGATGCGTGACATATCCTTCATGGTCAATGCATCAGTATGCCAAAATTGCCCATAAGGAATTGATTTTATATGGAGCCTGGTACCAATGCCATAAACCAGGGCCACTTAGAAATGAATCTACCACACTCAAAGCTGAAAATTGAACGAAAAAGAAGATCATACTGTATCTGTAATATTGTTCTGTATAGCTTGTATCATGGTTGCAAGATCCGAATTATAGAAACTCTTCATGGCAGATTCGATGATCATATTATCCCACACCTGAAATAAAGTAAAGACAACGAACATGAAGCACAAAACCTAATTAAATGACTGAATCCTAAACATATAAAGGAATCACAAAATCAGGGACCATCGGATTAGCATCTTTCAGATGAATCCAACTTCGCTTCTTCTGTTTAGATACTCCTAATTATTTGTTAAGGGAAAGTAATGATTCACAGCCTACGCCAGAGATGTTGGATTTTACTAGTGCAGCAGTTTTTATTGACTAAAACATCTTAACAATACAAAAAGGATCAGAAAATGGAAAAATAACAAGTTGAACCTACGTGGTGCAAATTAGTCTTTCTCCGATACCAACGGACTATTATTGTGTTTCCACCTTCATCGCCGGTGAAGCTGACATGTAGAGGCTGTCATGAAAAAGAAAATGTTAGCAATTACCACAGCTTTCTTTTTACAGTTTAGACTATCCACGAGCAAGTTCGAACAATTTATGGTCAGATTTATTTATTTTTTTAACAAAAAAATAAAAGTATATATATATATATATATATATATATATATATATATATATATATATATATATATATATATGGGACGTTGATAACGCTAGAAAAATAGGAGAAGTTGCAAACGCGATCTGGCCGTCCATCCTGAAAGGATGGACGGTCCAGATCTTTTTTTTGCATTTAAGTACGTCCGCTACATTATGTAGCGGACAATTTTTTTGACAAAAATACCCTCAAGCTTCGTCCGCTACATTATGTAGCGGACTAGTTTTCAGACCTTTGTTTCTCTTTCTCTCTCCTTTTTATCATTATTTTCCTGACATGTTTGTCTCTCTCTCTCTTTCAATGCCCTGCTCCTCTCTCTCTCTCTCTCCCACCCTTTTTTTGTCATCAATGCCCTGTCCCTCTCTCTCTCTCTCTCCTTTCTCTTTCTCTCATTATTATTCTCTCTGCTAAAGGGAATCAGGGACAATTCCTGCGGATGAAGAAGGGAATCCGGGAAACGACTGGCCTTTCTTCCCGTCACTATGAAAAAATTAGAAGAAGGCTCGTCTCAAAGAAATTTGGATTCTAGGTCCAGATGTGCCAGCGTACTAGTAGATCATCTTCTCTTTTCTGACTGGGTGGGCGGTCCTTTTTTGGGATTTGTTCAAAAGATAGAGCTGTGATGTTTCCCCCTCTCTTGAATTTGAGCAGGCACGTCATTCTCAGATGGTCTGGAAAGATCAGCAAGGCATTTTCAAGACATTGAAGACTTATAGACTCAATGGAAGCTTATCCGAGAAATGACCCTTGAAATCATTTTTAGATAAATCAAGGTACTCTAACCCACTAAGCCTTCAAATCATTTTCAGATAAATCAACTCTGCCAATCTACTCTACACACCTATCTGGTGAATACACATCCAGTGTTACAGGTTGTTCATTGTCTCACTGCTGGCTAACGACCCATGTACATAATAAGAAAGGTGGGAGAGGAGGATGAGAGATTAAATGGTGAGAGAAAGAGAGAAAGATAAACAAGTTAAAAAAGTGATGTGAGAGAGAGAGAGAGAAGTCAAAAGAAGGAGATAAAGGTGAGAGAGAAAGAGAAAAAAGTTAGAACATTAATGACAGAAAGAGAAAAAAAGGTCTGAAAACTAGTCCGCTACATAATGTAGCGGACGGACTCTTTTTAAGCTGGAGGGTATTTTTGTCAAAAAAATTGTTCGCTACATAATGTAGCGGACGTATTTAAAAAAATGCAAAAAAAAGATTTGGACCGTCCATCCTAAAAGGATAGACGGCCAGATAGCGTTTGCAACTTCTCCTATTTTGCTAACGCTATCAATGGATCAGCTCATATATATATATATATATATGAGCCCTTGTATAAAAGTAAATTAAAAATTACGTAAAGCTCAACATATCAGCTTCAGCCAATTGCTAGTTAACGTTATTACAGTGCCCCTCATACAAGGAAATTAATGATGTAAAATAACAGGATAAACACCTCTGTCCGTTTAACATATTATATAAACACACATCTAGCTGGATGATTTGGATCTATGCTTGAATATAGAAGATCCGAAAAGCTGACATCGCTATACAATGTTGGACAGACTGGCTTCATGTTTCATGTACCAAAATTGCCATCAAATTCTGTACTGTTTCCTCCACACAAAAACATGCTAATCACGAACAAAAGGTAAGGATCTTCAGGGTTTAAGACCACAAGGGGCTGATTTGTCTAGTGTACTTCCAGGTGGCATGCGAAAATAATAGGAAATTCTTTAAATACATACGTAAAGGAACATATTATTGCCAATATAGTAGCTAAAATTCTTGCCTATGCTATATCGAATTCAGATATATTCCTTGTAATCACCAACATGTATTACTCTCGCAGAGTAAGCAACTCTGATAGCCAGTCATTTCAATCCTGCTAATGAACTAGATTTCTTATCAACTGTTGGATGAGTTTCCTAAATATTATGGTCGAATTCTGGGTGGGCTATTCACACACTAATACGTTCTGCAGGAATGCCTTTTTTTTTTTCCAAGTGCTGTAAAAGGAATCCACTAATCTCATCATTAGTACCTATATTCCCCATAGACATACAAAAGAGCATCCTGACATCCTTAAAACATAATCAGTACTAAAAAACATAGTGCCTTGCGTGTTTAATAAATTTAATGTGTCAGTAGGAGTATAACCTGATGGACATCACCGACAAAATGTGATAAAAACATGAGTGCCTCCGTCAAGTTGTCTGTCATCAACAGCCACGTAGGATGAGTTCCAAATAGTAAAGCCAGTAACAAACCAGGTACAATGGTTCTTACATTTCATTTTTGAATCTGAGTCACTATAACCCGACATAAGTTGCATTGTGTAGTTGTAAATTGCTCCCGTTACACATCTATCCTTTTGTCCAGAAGAATCATGGCAGTCTCCTATAATTAAAGGGAAAAAGATACCTTTCAATGTGTATATTGAGGGAAAAGCAACCTTTGCAATAAATCTTAACAGTTTATCGGCAATATCTCATTATTAACCATTCCCTACAGGAGATTTCAAGTTCAACTCGGAAATGCCCAATTCTAACAAATAAAAATGAAAAGTAACAGGGATAAGGCAAGGAAACTTGCTGATCTTATCAACACGGTTCAACTCCCTGCAGACTGCGTCCCATATAAAGAATAATGTATTTGTGTTCTAAATGCGTTAATGCTTGCATATTTTAATGGATGAGGAGCTTATACGCTACATATGCATGATGCAAGTATGATATAGAGTTGATTGGGAAATGCTTCAAACAATTGATTACTTAATTATGACTTTTGGTTGCACTATAAGAAATTGATCGGCGGCCAATAAGATGATAGTAGGATGCAATAGTAGGATGCAATGCTGTCACTTTAAGAGACTGAAACAATCAGTAGGTGCCTAGGTAGAGTGAGGAGACTTAATAAGGATAACTAAACAATTGAGCGAAATCAGCTTCCCCCTTCCTCTACAAAAGATTCAGCAGCTACAAATTAGCCAACTAAGAAAAACAAGCAGGCACCACTTTCCAGTGCTCCTTTTGAGCATACCGCAGTAACATCTAACAAACAGAGCAGTCAACATAATCGATCTATCAAAGCAAAATAGCCATCCAGCACACTGCCAATGCAAGGTGGTGAAGTCTTTTCCAGTATATCTATGTTGAACTTTGCCAGCAACATGATATGCCTAAGTTTTGTGCATGGAAACCATTGTTGCACAATTTACAGCTTATAGAAGAAGATGCCCCCATATGACTATGAGAAAAACATCAAGCATCATATAAACTACTGCAACATCAATAACGATATAAATATCTGCAGTTTAAGGTCAAGTGGCCAACTAATCGAACCTCCCACTAAACCAATCCACCATGAAAGCCTGACTACATTGGGGAAATGCTGGAGCTAATCAAACTTCCTATTGTACATCTGAAGAACTATGCCATTTATCGGAAAAGAGGACATCAAAAGCTTTGTGGAAACTGATGCGCCCATGTAATCTCATAAGAAGTTAAAAACCAGGCAATTAACAAAACTTAACCGTCCCTGCGATAACTACGTTCATTTTAAAGCAACTTACTGCAGTATTTATAGTTACACCTGAAATCAGGCGTGTCGATGTAATGTAATGGGCTACTCCAACGCCAGTGGTAGTTATGCTTTATCTCATCTGGCCAGGAGCAAACAGAAGCAAGATCTCCTTCAGCTCGATCTGGGAGCAAGGATCTCACTGCCGCTAAAGTCTCTTCAGTAAGATATCCCTGACAAGAACAAAGATTTTACACCAATTTCATGAAAAAGAGGCTTATCATGATAAGCATCTCAAGTGCAGTGACCATTAACTTAAAAAAAGCACTCCCTATAGCTAATTGCAATGCTAAATAGTACACATGAGCTATACAAAATTGAATACCCAGTATACTGCAACTTTACCCTCAATACCCTCCTTCGCAATAGAACGCATATGGTGCCCTTTAGAGCTATTAGAAACGAATGGCAACTTACTGCTTACAACTACTCACTGATTTCTAGCTCTTTGTATTATTGTTTGCCCCCGGTCCCTCCCTTCTCTTCCTATCACCGATGCTTCATCAGTTAACCTTTAAGTAGGCTGAATTGCACACAAAAGAGAAGAAAAAGTAGACGATGTTTAACCCAAGAAATTAAAAACAGTTGCCTTTCATTCACAACAATGAACAGAAAAATATAATTTTGTGCAAAAATTGTTCCACATACCAAAAACCCATCCAAGAGAAGTCAGAATTAAACAATACAATTTGAGTTCGATACATCGATTTTCAATTACTGGGTCAGAAATTAGTATCATGATCCTCAAAACTATAATGTAAACACCTCGTTCTAGAATTCTAGCATAGGAATCATTGGTTCAATTAAAATCACTTGGGCGGATTTACCTCAGCAATTTTGCAAGTAGCATAGTGGCCTTCCTTACCCCAACCCAGAATCCCAGGAACCAATAGCAGAACAACAAGTGCTGTACCGGTCAACGAGAGGTCAAACCCACCCATAGCTGCGCCTGCTACCATTCAAGAAAGATCAAAATACTCACTTTTCATAAACACTAAGGGAAAAAGAAAAAGAGAGAGAGAGAGAGAGAGATATTCACAGATAGCTGCTCTTCTGAAGGAAACTAGATCCGGTCAACTGATGAACTGAAGCAGAAAAGCTTTCGATAGATTTGTTTCTAAGATTTGATGCAGTTGGTGGCTTGCATAATGCAGAGTAGTCGCGGTAATTTCAAATTTGCACGAAAAATGCAAAATCTTTTTCCTTCTACTCATTGGCTTGAAATTGACACTTCACAAAAACAGAGTTGAAATTGTTCTCCGTGTAGCTGTGTTAGGTATAGCTGATTTTATTTAGTTAGTACTAACGGCAAAAGAAACACATGCTATGTTCTTTCATATTTATTTGTCGCTAAAAAGTATTGTAACAAATAAAAATAAATTATTTAAATATATTAGAAAAATTTTATAAATTGACTTAAAATGCTGATATGTATGAGATATGCTGTTGTAAACTTTCTACTAGTAAACTTAAAATTATTTCTGAAACTATTCGTCAAAAAAGAACATCAATATTGACAAAAATGATTGGAATTTTAAGCAAACCAAAGACACTTCTCTAGACCAAAACCAAAGCGGGGTTTTCACAAGCTCAACGTAGATGCATGTGAGGTGCACTGTGGTAGTATTTGAGGACCTATTGTTGGAATGGAGATAGGGATTTGAGAAATGACGAGATGAATATTTTCGCCCAAAAATTCTCTAGTCCATCGTGTATTGTTGACACCAAAGATTGGGAGTTATTCACCACTGTCGAGCGATTGGGCATTCAGACAAAGAATACTATGAATTTGATGTTGTTTTATTCCGGTGAGTTCTATCCTTGACATAAAATTAAAAATGATAATAAGCATTCATTTGTATAAGGACTAAAGTTATACTAGTTTTGATCTCGTGTGTTGCACATGAAAACAGCAATAACCATCAAAATACTTATTGAGAGATTTCATATTTATAAGTCTAATAGCAATTACAAAATTGGTAATGACAATAAGTTAATTAAAAATTTATTTTTACCTTTTTAAAGGAGTTCTTCTATCAATTTTTATCGTTAAAAATGAACTTGAGTAATAATTGTTAGTTTTTGTGACAAATGAAGATGAAAAATAGTGTATGAAATAATAGAAATAGTCTCTCATGACTAATAGCAATTGCAATAATAATACTAACAATAATAACCATTGTATTGAGGTTGTATTATTACTCAAGACCACAAAAAAAAGAGTAACCATACATAATAAATAATTGAAAAAAATCGGGAGCATAAACTATATACAAAACTTGTAATGAAATAAAAAGAAGGAGATTATGGTAGTTTAACAGAAAAACTAATGGAGAGTATTGTGTTTTCCTAAACAATAAAAAAGATTTAAGATTAAAAAATAATATATAGAAAATTACTTTTATCAAAATCTAAGAATTAATGAAAGTGTAAAGATATAAACATGAAGACCACCAAAAAACCAATAACAATATATGATAAATAACTGAAAATAATGGGAGCATAAATTATATATAAAACTTGTAATGAAATAAAAGAAAGGAGATTTTGGTAGTTTAAGAGAAAAACTAGTGAAGAATATTGTGTTTTCTTAAATAATAAAAAAAGATTTAAGACTAAAAAGGAATATGTAGAGAATTACTTTTGTCAAAATCGAAGAATTAATGGAATGTAAAGATATACATAAATTTTTTGAGGTGGAGTATATTGACATAGAAGAAAGAGAAATATAAAATATACATAATTAATTGAAGTTCAAATGGAAAGAAGGAATTCAAATCAAATTTTGTGTGTGTGTGTGTGTGTGTGTGTGTGAGAGAGAGAGAGAGAGAGAGAGAGAGAGAGAGTTATTACAAAGGTGAGTAAATTTAAAATATATTTTAAAAAATTCAAAATAGGAAAATTCAAATGGCGAATTAAAGAGAGTGTCCAAGTAAGCGATGACTGGACAATATCCTCTCAGTTTCGGCTTTCATGTATATATATATATATATATATATATATAATTAAATTTCCGGTTTAATTTTTGTTGGATGTTATCTTTTTTGATGCACCAAAAATGTTCTACTGCATATTCAAGGAAAAGACGAGTTACAAATTTCGCCCCCACACTCTCTCCTAATCAAGGAATTTGCCATGGAGAGCAAGTGCGTGTACCTCTTTCGTCAAAAACCACTACTTGTTTAGTTGGCAACATATCACACCGGAAAAGATCCTGATAGCTCTTTTTGGGTTCCACATTTTTTATTTCTAGCAAAATTTTATGTTGTTTGATTAAACTGCAACCGCTCGCATTGTGATTGTATATTGGTTTCTGGTACTACGATGACGATATCGTTATGTTGCTTATGCTTTCAAGATTTTCAACCTGACACAATTATTGTGTAAACTAATTTTAGTTTCAAGATGTAAGAAAAAAGAATTTCGGAGTTGAAGGAAGAAAACAATTCTTGTTCATGGTTGCAATGTTGAAAGATAAGAAGGGAGCTCGTAAAGTAAAGATTCTTCGATATCTTTCTTCACCACATATGTCGCCTATGTTGAAGACATTATTTAAGATTATGAAATTTTGCAGTCATGTGTTTGATATACTTTTAAGCTTGTTCACCATATCTGGTTATCTGGGAGTTGTGGTGGTTACTTGCTTTATGTTGATGATGATGATGATATCAGGGTACTTCCATTTTCACATATTTGGCAAACAGAAATGTTCGATAACACACATTAATATGTCAATTACTTATTTTGTTTTGTCCTACGTCTAGAACATTTTATAGTTCACTTAAGTCACGACTTTTTATTTTGTTTCTTCTAGAATAGTATTTTCGTGCCTATGTAATAACATTACGATGATTGAGATGACAGGGTGGGGAGCTTGCATGTACTTGTGAGCAAATAATTTTTTTTTTTTAGAGAGATTTATAGTGATAACTAATTGTCACTCTTCTGACTAAGTGGTGAAGAGCACCTTCCAATTGTTGTTTGAGAAATACTCTTGATCTATATGTGTTTATTTATAATCTGGAGATTTTGAATTTGGAAGAATGAAGATGCAAAGACAAAGACAAAGACTATAAATTGCGGCAAGTGGTACAAAAAGTTCAAAAAATAAAATAAAATAATACATTAATGTTATAATGTGGTGACATTTTTATAAATATTTTAAATATGATTTCCAATTACTTTAAAAACTAAAAAAAATTCTTAAATTTTGGGGAGCGGCCATGGCCACCTTCATGCCATTGGTCCGCATGTGAATGTACTAATGCATTTTTCAAATACTAATAAAGAGTGACATGCTGTGGTTTTGCTGCGAGTACAGAACAAATCTTTACAGCGACAAGCAGTGAAGTTTCGGGATCAAGATCTCTGGTGCACAGCATTGATGTTGTACATTATTTAGCGACCAAAAATTGTCAATGAAACTGTTTTGTCGCTGTTACTGAAATTTATAATGATAATTTTTTGTCACTTAAAAATATTTAGCTGTATTTTATGGTACAACATTTCTACTGTACGGCAGATGATCCTGATCTGGAGCTTTGCCTGTTGAGTGAAGGGTGAAATGCTGGTAGGGAATTACGAGCAAAGAGTCATTAAAACATTTCACATAGTACAAAAGTTAAAGATAACCTTATGAAATGGCTTTGGTCAACTGCCACATAAAGAGAACTTTATTGAACAAATTCCTTATATCATAACTTTATTCAAGAATCAACTGATTCCCTGCTATATAGTCAGGCTTTAACTTGGTATCTGACGACCAATCAGTTCCCTATTGTTTGACAATTATTTCCTGCATACAAATTCATTCCGTTGGCTTTTTTCCTATGATCTAGTACCTTGCACACATTAAAGTATACTCAACCAACAATCGTGGACAAAATAAGTATTGCCTGGCAAGTCAGAGGGTTTAAACAATGATTGAAATCAACACTTAGCACGGTAATGCGTAAAAATACCTGCAATGCGACGTCCAAGCTCAAGCCCACCCGGATATCCGCCACCGGAGCCGCACCGTCGACCACCACTACTAGACGGCATTTTTCAGTTGGAACCCTAACCAATATCACACAGGACATTGGGCTCAACCCGCATCCGCGCAATTAATCCTATTTGGAAAGGCTTAATGACCGAAAAGCCCCTCTTTGTTCGGGATAGTTGCAAAGAGGCCCTTATCTGTTACATGATCGAATTCTGTTTTTACAATTTACTACTCTAACAATTTTAATAACAAAAGATCGCCGCTAAATATATTTTGACGCTGTTATTATAAATTATAACAAAAATCACTCATTGCTAAAATGAATTTTCCAACATTTCTCTGTTACATGATCAGAGGTGATGTGTAGTAGAAGATCTCGGTCCTTAAGTTTATTTAGCACACAAGTTCACACAAAAAAAGAAAAAAAAACGCATAGAAAGAAAGAAAATTAATAAAATGTCTCCAATGGTATGGGTGAGAGAGAGAGAGAGAACGTGTCATTTGCTTATGCCTTTACATCGCAAAAGTAATTATGAATTGAATCTGTTGTTGGTCAGTTGTGCAAAAAGGCCCTAGCCTTACACAAGTATGCTAGTCCTAATTCACATAGTAAATTCATTTTTTCACATCTCATGTAATTGAAGACTAGAAATGGCTTCAAGTTTATTTCATGCCGTTTCTTGCACCAAATGTGTTTATAATAGCAGTTGGGTAGGGTAGGAGTGCAAACATAATTTATGCATAATTCCACCTTTTTGCTGTTGTTTTCTTGAATAACATGGCCAGAATTCTCCCTAAGTTCTTCGCTGGATAATTCGCTGGAAGTGTAGCTAACGACTCCAAGAAAAAAAGAGTCAACCCTTTTATGAATCAAGTTAGGGAGGAAATGACCAATTAAATATCACAAAATTTGACAAGCGCATGCTACGTTTTACCAGTCATATGTTAACATGTTTACCACAGGTTACCATCTGTATTCTATTGCTGATAATTTAAAAGTGTCACTGAAGTGCATTATAAGTGTCCCACACTACCAAAAAAATGGGACAAAGGCGACACTTATTTCTTGACATTTCAAAAAATGTCGTAAATTGACACTACTTTGCGGCATTTCGAAGATACCTTCACAAATTTGTCAACGCAATTGTCGATGTGCTGCGAGCTTTGCGACGCTATTATACGTGTCCCATATTAAGCATCAATTTGGGCTGCAGCGACATTAGTATTGCTACATTTTTTTAAGTGTCGTGTAATAACGACGTTTACTGAAATCCATAGATGAAATTTTAACTTGAACGACTACGTTTTGTCCACCGCCTGCGTCAGTTACATCTGGGTCAATAAAAAGTTGGGACCTAATAGAAAAAACTAGGGAAATTAGTAGCCAGTATTATCAGATTTCTCATGATTGCTCTCCCCTTCTTTTGAAGACGTGAGCCACAACAATCAAGTGAATTAATTCCTCTATAGACTTACCGCTCTTCATCAATAATGGTCGATGGGTTCTCTTTGACTTTTACAATTAGGCACAAAATTTTTGTTCCTTCACATACTTCAGTTTTCGCTCTATCAAACCCTAATTCCCTTGTATGTACACTTTCGCAATTGAAATATCAAAATTGTTATTTTTGATTGTGAAAAAAAATTGGTACTTTTTGATTAATCGATAACATCTTTGAAGGGGTTGGGTTCCTTAATTTTAGGGGCATTTGTACCGCAGAAGCTAGGGTCGCATGTCCGCAATTGCTTCTCTCTTGTTGTCTTCATTGAGCACTGGCTTTTTATGTTTTGGCATTGAATGTATAGTTTGCCTCATCTCTCCTTTGTTACGGTCAATGTGATTATTAATGTTATCAAAGACAAGTTTCCTTTGTATTTCGATCTTGTATGGCTCTAAGGCCGTGGACTT
Source organism: Escallonia herrerae (assembly GCA_033070095.1). Lineage (NCBI taxonomy): Eukaryota > Viridiplantae > Streptophyta > Magnoliopsida > Escalloniales > Escalloniaceae > Escallonia > Escallonia herrerae. Next base: position 83,586 of record JAVXUP010002287.1, read on the forward strand.
CCTTTTAAATTATCTATGCAATTCTCTTATTACCAAAAAAAAAAGACAAGTTTCCCTCACGATGGTCCTACACTCCTACTGTGCAGTCCAAATTTTTGTATATATGCTTCAATCAAATAACACAAAAACATGAAAATAATTTGCATATTTTATTGCTTTGTGTAATCTCTTTCTAGGAATTGTTTTTACAAAAGTGTTGTCATTGTGGTGTTATCGTACAAATAAGCCAGGCATTAGTTTAGAAGGGTTAGTGGTGGGTTTGGATGAGGTAGAAAAAAGGATTTACCTCTGGGCGTCAAATTGAAGATCTTTACCATTACATTTGTAGAAGTAAGGATTTAACAAATTATTCAGAGGTTTGCCATTAGTTCTTATTCCAATGTACCTTGAATTTAGTTTTCCAGAGACAAATGAACTGACTATTATATATTCCTACTTTAAAATGTTCTAAGGTTATGAAACTGGAAGAATGTACTCATTAATAAGCAATCCATTCTATCTGTAACTTCGGAAAAAATCTTCATAGTAGAGTATCCAAGAATTGGGTTTTGGTAACTTAAGTATATGTCAAGTGCAATTATTATTTGCATGCTGATAACATATTTTCTCAAGGCCCGTGCCAAATGATAAAACCAAATTTGCTGTTGTTATCGCTGAATGTTGTACGCTTGTACCATCGAGTGTGAGGCTTTGACTAACCTTACATATGTACATTAATACATTTTTGGTTCTCTGCTCAGAACTCTCTTTTGTCCTTTTATTTATTTGTTTGTTTATCATTATCTTTTGCTATAATCTTCTAGTATTATCTTATGACCCCTAAACTTTCAGCAAGGCTCAAGTTCTTCGTCACACTTTGCTAATTTGGTTACATAGTTAGAAAGGTGTACGTTATATTTTACATACAAACAAAATGTTCTTGATTAAATCGTGACCAAGTCCCATGATTGATTTGCTTAGAACTTGATACTTGCCGGAAGCCTCAAACTGACAAAGTGCCTTTTTTAAGGGATTGAATCCAATGAAAAGCTACGAGTTGACTTTATTAGTACATCATTCTATATATATATATATATATATATATATATATATATATATATATTAATTTAATTGCTCTAGTTACATCATCGATCCAGTCATAATTATGGACTATTTAAATGGGTCATTGCTAATATGTTTTGCAAAACCAGTACTTTTGGTCTATGAAGCGAACTTCATTACTGATCTTTAGTTGAGGTGCAAGTGTGGTATATCCAAAGCGAGGGACGAAGAGCAAATCCATTGACCGCTAATTATGTGCGTTCATTTGTTTTCCTTACCTTTTTTTTTTTTTTAAAATAGTGTCCTTGTTTAATTTTCTAGCTTTCAATATAAGTTTTTTTTTATTACCTTTGAATGGCTCTAGCTTGTGGGATGTGTATGTGTACGATATATCTTTGTGTTTGTAAAATACAAGAAAAAGTAGTCGTAAGATCAGGAAAAATATTTTTTAGAAGCAATTTGTGTAATCTTACAACATTTGTAACTTGAGAATCTTATATTCTGAGAGTTCTCGTGTGAATCAAAACTCGATTGTAGTGCACTTTTATGATAAAAAATTGGTATTGTCGGTAGTTCTCGTGCTCTTTTATTATAAAATGGCATTGTAATTGGCTTGGGACCTCATATTTGTAGTTATTGTGTGTCTTTACAACGAATTTTTGGGACAAAACGAGTTCTTTGGGTGAATAGTATATGTACTACTCTAGTTAGTAGTGATTTGATAGTGTCGTTTCTTAGTTTGGTGGAACTGGTGACATGCAATTCGGGTTCCTCAACAAAAAAGAAGCAAACAAGGATTGTGCAAATCTCCTTAGGTTTCAATTGAAGTTTCTAACAGACCTTTTTGGTCTTTTTTTTGGCAGGTGTGGAAGACGAGGAATGCTTCTAGTTGGAAAAGAATTAATACGCATAAACCTTCAATATTGCCTTGGAGGGGATGAATTGTTTAGGTTCCTAGTATATAAGAACGTATGTACATCTTGGAAAATGAGAATCTATTGATGATTATGATATGGTCTTGATATTGAATATGTTATGGATGATTGTCATTTTTGTTGAATTTTGTGATTAGCATTATTTGCTGGTTCGATCCACTATTTTTAGTACTCTATGGGAGCACGGACTATATCTCACTATGTGCAAATAAAATTCTTGCAACATTTCAAAGAAATGTGCAACTAATAAGATAATAGTAGACAAACGCATATATAACATGAATAATTGTTTGCAACACTTGCGGGAAGTGTCATAAATAGAAATGGAACGTAGAAATCTTTCAAAGTTACCAACACTTTCCATTAAGTCTCACAACCAATATTGACTGGTTGACCTCATTAGTGGCATTTAGAAGTGTCGGAACATAAGCATCATAGCTCATTTCGCGACACCTATGGAAGTGTCAACGATTTCCCGACATTCGCAAGAAGTGTTGATGAAGTCACTCATTCAGTCTTTAGTGACACGTAAAAAGTGTAGCCTTAGCCTCATTTTTTTTCCTTGGTGACATAAAGGCCTTTGCTGTCAATAGCACAAAGCAGATATTAAACTAAAAAAAAAAAAGCTGTAACATACAACTAGCATTCGAATCCAAATTCTTGTTCAGAAACAAAGAAACAACATAATATTAGAAGCACCAAAAATAATTCAAACGGGTAATTGGATCAAGAAAGGCCGAAGACTACTATAATTTATACGTGCAATCCTTGTTTAAAAGGAAGACGACCATGGGGCGAACACAAAGGGAGAAACTTAGCCGACTAGAACCAACAGAACGACAACCATGCGCTCCTTAGACATCACCACTTTTCTCGTTCAAACCAGCAAACCTTGTCAAAGTCGGGTCCATAATCCTCTACGCACTCTTCCAGAGTCAATCTTACGGCATTGGTACGTCTGTCGTTGATTCCATGCGTTTCCAAGAGCTTCATATAACAGACATAAAACGAAAAACGCTCAAGTTAAACGGAGCCTAAAATAAAGTAACTGCCCAAAAGCAAAAGAAGCAACACCAATAATGAATGGGCAAGGAAAGGGTTTTGGCTTTAGGGGGTATCAAATTTGAATGCAAGTAGATAGCAACATCATCTGACCAGCCCGACAGGTTCACCCAGTAACCCAGTGGCCAATCCGGGCTGGTTCGGCAATTAGATTGTCTATGCATTATACCACTCAATCGAGACGATTACTATCTTCCCGGTGCAAACCGACTGGTGCCTGGACGGGTTAGGTTAAAACAATTACTTTGACCCTTTTACCCAGATTTAGCTACTTCTATTAGCTCCTTCTTTCTTATAAAATACGTAGTCCCTTCTGGTCTTTACACAATAACCATTATTGTACTGCATGGTTGGTTTTTTCCCGAGTGCTTCCACATAAGCTGCAGCCTCCATTCCTCTGGCTATCCACTTTCACGCCTCATTTATTAGTCTAACTCATCAAAGCTTCAAGTTTTTGAGTTCAGGCAAGTTATTTTCACTACATATAAGTCTCTTTCCAATGGTTAATTGATAGTGATCATGGAATACATCTAATCTACAGGACGATTTCAGTGAACTCCAAGACTAAGCTTACTGAAATCACATGGCAATAACATTAACTTAGTTTTTTTAACTCTTCCATTTCCACATCTACTGCATCTAACTCGAACAGTCACATCACCGTTTCTTTTTCCAGTTTTCAAAGTTTGAAACCTCCTTTCAAGTGTGATTCATTTGTTAGGAACTAATAAGGCTCTAATATAATAACTGCATTAACTCCATGCTTCATATGCGCACATCATAAACATTTTCAATGTATTCAGTACGTTTTTTTCTCCGTTTCTTAGGTGCATCAGCATTAGCACTACTATACTGACTTATGTTTTATTATGGCTAAGTTCCCATGGCTTCCTCTGGAACACCCAAGTAAAGCCACTATTGTTGGTTCAACTCAAACAGGCTCCACACCATATTCATCTTCCCGGCAAACTGCATGCAGAGGGAAAAGTGGCCCAGCATGGGCACATTTTTTGCATTGCGAAGAAGTCATAAAGGGTGGTTGGCAGGAGAAGTGGGAGCATGTACGAGATGTCCAGACCATGTTAAGCATAAGATGAAAGCATACTCGTAAGTTACTGTCAAAAAGAAAGAGAAAGCACAGCAAGATTATGAAGGAAAAAATCATTATGGACCAGGGCTTAGGGACTATGAAGAGCAACAGTACGTGATAGAAGATTACGATATTGAGTAAATGCCATCCTCTTTTATGGCCCCTCCAAAAGGTAAGGTCAGGTCTACTGGGGTGTGTCACGTTGTTGAGACTAAAGTTAAAACCATCAGCACATACTTCGGGCGTTAGGACTACCCCAGGCTAACAACCTACAATCAGAAGTGTGCTGCAAACTGAGACAAAAGTCTGATATTCCTCTTAACTGCAGTGAATGTACTGTCAGTTGATGCTTGACGCTGTTGCAAGTTATGGTGCTGGTTACAAGCGCCTCAGGTACCATGACATCCAATTCCTTTGGTTACCTATATTACATGGACTCGGGACGAGTGTCCGATTCGGATACATGTCCACTTGTCGGATTCGTCTAATTCTCAAAACCCAAGACACGAGGACACGGCAAAATATTCCTATCTATTCTTGTATTTTACTTATTCCTGAATCTACAAGGTGTTTTTAAGTTATAAATCATTTTAATTTAAACTGAGATCATCTCAAAGCAATAATGAACTAAAAGATATACTATAATATAGTGTGCTTAGTGGCATATCCTATGGGATGTGTCGGACACATATCCATACCCATGTCCAAGTGTCAAGTGTCCGACACGAGTACTTCACGCATTTTAAAGAGTCCATGTAACACAGTTGGTTACCTATCGACTGAAAACGTAAAAGAGCTGAGGAAATTAGTTGACAGATTTTGTGCCATGTGGAAAGAGGCCGGTTGTACTATCATGGCCAATCAGAGGACAGATCAGTGCAGAAGAACCATGATGAACTGTTTTTCTTTTTGTCCAAGAGGGTTGTCTTTCTAAAGTCTATTTGATGCTGCCAATGCTTCAAAAGGAAACGGAGTTGTTATATAACCTTTTCAGGGAAGTGCTCTAATTTGTTAATGCAGAAAATGTGCTCCACATGCTTGCGGGTAGTGCGCAAGCTATGTAGCTGCTGGAAGCCTACTAGAACAGGAGTTTTGCATGCTAGATTGTTCAACATGTGCAGCACATTGCTTGAGTTTGATGTTGCAAGACATTGGAACATCTGAAGAGGTGAGTAGTGTTTGTCCCATGCTTTAAGTGTCACCAAGTGGGAAATTATGTAAGATCTTAGAATGGCCATGATATTCACGACAGTCATGCAGTCAGGCCGGGAGAATCCCAAGGCAGGAATCCTCGCACGTAGTATCTCCTTCTCAGATTAAGTGGATGCGTGAAGCAAGAAAATATGCTCCCATCAATCCAAAATCATGGCTCGTGTTTTAGGGAGGCAGCATCTTTACCTGCCTTCTATTCAGTAGGTTTAAGCGAGGTTTTGGTTCGTGAGTCAGGTCTGGTGGTCTCTGCTGATACATCCAGAATCCAAAGAATTCATGATTTCTCGCATTCATATTTCATAGGTCGCCTTGATGGTGCTCCTGGTTCAATTAATTAAGTTGCAACATGAGCACCTAGGGTGAGGAATATTCCTTCAGGTATCTGAGCTCTAAGCTGGGAGATCAGAGGTTTCTCTTTGGTTCCCCGTCACAGGTAGAAGCTAAAAGAATTTTGAAGGGAGGCACTAAATCCAAAGGAAGGTAAGACTTGCGTAGATCTTTGGTCACCAATTGTTGGTTGTGTGGGTCTTTGGCTTTGCAGGGGTTCCCGGTGGTTGTCCTTGTATAAGTTCCTTTTCGCCTGCCGTGTTCATCTTTGTTCCGAGTTATTGGTGGTCTGAGTGGAGTTTTCTGAAATTGGAAGATGAATGCGGTCAAATTTTGTATAGGATTAGAATATTGGTGAAGGAAAGTAGGGTGATTTCCAGGTCTGTGACTGTGATTGATGACAAGATGTGTTTCTTAATTTCCATATGTGATGAATCTCTTCCATTGTTTAATAGCCTCAACTTGATTTGGCGAATAATTTGAAGAAGGAATACGTTAATATTCGAATTATGCGGTCAAATTAGGGGAAGGAAAGAAGCTGATCCCTCTGGTGCTGTGGAAGGGCCGGAAAAGAAAATGGAGTGTCATGCGCCTGTGGGTATAGTGAGGAGGCCGTCAAGTCAGCGATGGCCCAGAATTCTAGAGAGAGTTATGTTAATCCAGCTGTTACAGATAATATTAATTCAAATAAGTCTGTAAAGGAGGAAGGGTGCATTAAAGTACGCAAAAGATGTCCTCTTTTACATGGGTCTAGGGGTTTTGATTCTAATGGACCTAAAAGAAGGCACAATGGTATCTACAGTTCTACCTATCTCCAATTATGGGCCCAACCTTCCTAAAATTACTTCTAGTCGCAAATCGTATCACGTGTTGTCTGACTTGGATTATCGGCAGCGGCAAAATCCCTATCATAAGCGTGTGCAGCAAAAACCAATAGCTCAGCGCAAATATCCATCCTCAAGCCCAATCAGTTTTCTGTTCTTTCTGGACATGATGTTGCTCTGGTTCGTGAGCTTCGTAGCAGCGACAGAACTTCTGGTGCTTCGAAAGATTAAATTCCAGAGATGGGACTCTGGTAAGATATGGATGGGTAAGTCGAGACTCCAACAAAGGCCTCGCTCTTTTTGGTCGCGAAGCACTTGGGAGCATGGAGAATCTCGTCATATCGGCTGACACAATGTTTTGGTGAATGATTTTTAATCTTCGTGAGAACTTGGGCAGTATTTACAAGTAGAAATTCAATAAGTTTCTCAAATATTATTCTGTAACAACTTCTGGTGGTGGTATTAAAAAAGAGTGGTGAGTTAAGGACAGATATTCTGTTCTTCCGGAGGGGTCACACGGTGATTGGAAGCAAATAAATGGGTTGATAAAATCTGGTAATGTGTTGTTTAAGGTAATAAGGAGGCGTTTGAATTGTTCAAAGGAAATTGGCAAAGAAGTCACAAGGCGATAAAACGAAGGGTTCCTCTTTGTCAAGTGACTTAAAGAGGTTAGAGTGGTCAATTAACTTTGATGCAGTGGGAAAGCAAGTGGAAAATTCTGTGGAGCGGAGTGGGGCAGGGTTGTTTTCCTCTTCTCGTTGTTAAAGATGAGACTTCATCTATTAGCGTGGAATTGTCGAGGGTCGATTCTTTCCGAAAAAGAGTGAAGGTGAAATTTGTGATGGAAGTAGTAACGAGTTATTACTCGTAGCAGAGATAAACATTTGGGTCGAGTAGTTACAAGAGATGCTACTCTGACAAGGAACGACGAGATCCAAGACGGCATTGTTACCTTTTTTGAGCACTTGCATGAGGAGAATTTGGTCCGAAGACCAGGAATAGATGCTACACCTTTTCCTACTATCACTCAAGAGGACAAATAGAGGATTAAACACCATTTCGCAGAGGAGGATGCTGAAGAGGCTCTTGCAGCGAGTTGTGGGGGCAAGGCTCCACTTTAACATGCCTTTCTTTCAACATTGTTGGCAATTGTTTAAAAGGATGTTGGCAACTAGTTCTAATGCATGTGGCTATACAAATTTGGACAATGTTGGAGCCGAAGATTGATACTTTTGAGGCGATCATAATTCTTGGAGAAGCAGCACTCAATGGCAGAATCAGAAAAATTAAAGCTTGCTAGTGCATCTTCTTCACTCAATGAACATCTTATCCTATGCTTAGCTGAAGTTAATATTTATTCTAGACGAAAAACTTCGATGTTTACTTTTCTAGTTTAGTTTATGATTTATTATTTGGCTTTTACAACTTTAATAGCATCTCACTTTTCATTATGCCTGCTACTGCTGCAAAGATGAAACAATCTCTAGTGTGAGCTATGTTACATGAACTCGGTACAACTGTCCGTGTCGGATACGTGTCCAAGTGTTGGATTCGTCTAATTCAAAAAACTCAAGACACATGGACACGGCAGAGTGTTCATATTTATAATTGCTTTTTAGTTATTTCCAAGGCAAAAAGATGTTTTCTATCGTGCACTTGGTTTTAATTGACTACCTGTCTCGTCTCAAAGCAATAACAAACTAAACAAAACACTATAAGATAATGTTCATCATGGCATATCCTAAAAGATGTGTCGGACACATATCCCATAACCATGCTCAAGTGTCGAGTGTCCGACACAGGTTGTTCACGCATATTGAAGAGTCCATGTAACATAGAGTGTGAGGGTGATGGTCATGTCTTAGAGTAATTAGCTGACACATACATTCATTATGCTATTTTTCATATTTATATGGACTAAAAGGTTTTCTTATTAGGAAAGGTCCAACCAGATAGCCTAGCAATTGAACCAGTAACCCAGACCCTTCACCGAGTTGATGTTTGCATCGAGTCTGACAACTATGGTAGACATAAGTTGGTGGCTTCAAAGGGGGGAGGGTAGACTTTGCATAAATGAAAAAACAAGTTAATACATACTTCCTTAAACCTTTTAAGATGCACCCTGCAACTTAGCTTGCCCGGCCGATATTTGCGCATACGTTCCTTTGCATTTTGTTGCCAAGCCACCTGTTTATCAACGCTACTGGCCGAAGCCGGAGAAGAACCTGCTGGATTTGCATGATGCCCGCCATGCAATAGTAAGTTACAGAACAATGTCAACAAAGTAAGAGAAACATATAGTATGCAAACTGTGTGAGGCGACTATGTCACAGAATCTTTAACCACAATGTATAGCGACTGTCTCAGAAGACACTTACCCTCAATTTCATGGTCAGAGCTGGTAGAAGGAAGGTTGCGCAGGCTATACTGGGAAGGACTTTGAGAAACACCTCCCCTTAGGGCAGCGATATTCTCCAGTGACAAGTGGTCGAAGTCCTCATGTCTCCTTTCTGCACCCCTAAGGGAACTTCCACCAGCTAAAAGACGGAACAAAAAGAAACAGCTAAGTGAAACTTCGAGGACAACTTCGATGATTGTTGTGGGGTTTTTCAGAAGTTTTAAATTTTTTTTATGAAAGAGCAACATTTGGGGATATAAATGAAAACGAAACCAGTATCAATGGCCATTTGTTGCAGATTGGTGTCATACAAGAAACCAAGAGAACCAAACGAGGAAAAATAACCTCCTATTAACATGCCAGTATGGCCGCCAAGATTGTAAGGACTACACCCTAGTTAGAAAATAAAGAGATGCTGAATGCACAAGACTTTTGTGGCCCAAGAAAGTGAAGGGAGATAATAGAACACAAAACTGTTTATACACCATCCAGAAGAACACATAAGCACAATGCAAGCACAGCTGCAGTTTAAGGTACAAAGTTTTACATATTTAAGCAAAAGGTACAGTGATTACAAAACCAAAGAATGTGTTTAACAAAAGAATATGAAGCGACAGATTCAAGTGGAGCAAAAAACATGAAGCAACAAGGAATGGATGGAACTCTTGTCTAGCATTTTTGGCAAGCGCGGCCACTGCACGAGGCAACTAACAAGGTGGGGTCAAAAAGGGATTAGATGAAGAGTCTTGTATGGAAGTTGTTCCCTTAAACAGTAAACTTCAGTTAGTCGAAACTATGAAAGTAAAACAGCACAGCCTTTCCCACCTTATCCGTGATAAAAAGTTTTGGCACCAATCCCACGTCCCTTAAAGACCACGAAAAATGGCATCTGCCCTTTGCTATAGAAACATACTACTATGTGGACTATTTCTCTCAATAGTTAACAATAACAAAATGCAGCCACCACAAGCTATTAGTGACGCAGTCAACAATATACGAAACTGAAGAGATGCCAATATAATCTGCAATTTGAAAATATAGAAAACAACCTCTTATGAACAGTTCACCCATTTAAAAAAAATTGTAAAGAATAAGAACTCAAATTAAATATATCCAAAAGGAACCAACTTGCGGTCACTCGTAATTCACATCACATATCTAAACCCCTTGGCTGACGCAAAGCCAAGGAATTTCTATTACTTTTCATACTCTGTATTGCATGTCATACCCAAGTCGGGTGACACATTGATGGAAGACATCATTAAAATTAAGCCACACATCATATATATGTTGGTGTTGCAGAGACTCGCATTGCAAGGGAACCAACCTCCTTCTGTATCGGGAATAAAGTTCAAACAACATATTCAGGAACAGAGAAAGGCCACACTGCCCCCCTTTTCTGCGACTAGACCACGTGATTCCATGTGGTAAGCAACGAAATCAACTAAAAAAGGCTAAAGTGAAACTTGAATTTTCTTTTTACAGGGAAAAAAAAATACGCGTCTTAATAAAGTTTTTATTGACGCAACCACGATGCTACACGATGGAGTTATTAAATACTCATGTAACGCTTCCCTCACCACTAATAAATTAGTCAACTGCAAGATCATGATGCATCGTCATCCCTGAGGCAGTAGATATTCTGAGAAAGATCATGAGTACATTACATATCTTGTATGACTCTCATTACCCTTATACATATCTCTATAACACAAGATAAGCACACAATGAAATCAATCGCAGAACAAAGTTACTTGCATAAGTTTCTTCCTAACTTACAACTTTTACCATAAACAAGCCTCTGCAAGCATTTTGATAACGCAAGACAACTAGAATTCTAAGTACAAGCTCCATCAAAATACCAATGCAAAAAGTCTTTTCAAGTACCAACCAAGAATGAAAGTACGACAAATAAGTAACAGACAGTTTCGTCCATACCAAAAAGAATATACAAACAACCAGTTGCCGAAAAAAATGGAAACAGCAAAAGATAACATTAGTCTCAAAACTGCGAGAAAAATTCTAGAACACAAAATATTGACAGATTAATCAAGGTGATGGTGAATTCTGATACACTTACCACCATTTTTGTTTACAGGACCAGTAGATTTACTAGCGAACAAGGCTGCAAGACAAAGATGCTGCATATCAGCACAAAGCCAAATTGCGTCAAACATTAACAGCAAGATTTAGATCAATCTACCATACAAAAACTTCTGGTTGTATAAATCATACTACAAAAATTGCCCTTTATTCTATGGACATGCCTGCCAAAACTGCCCTTTATTCCATGGACATAGTGTATTGTCGCCCTACCACACAACGAAATAATTCAAAAGTACATCAACGAATTAAAATTGCTATAAACAGCCGCGGAATTATTGGAAAGCAAAATCCTTGGGAGGAGAGACCGAGTCTATAAAACAGGTACTATCTCCGTTCCGTTGGCTTTTTTCCTATGATCTAGTACCTTGCACACATTAAAGTATACTCAACCAACAATCGTGGACAAAATAAGTATTGCCTGGCAAGTCAGAGGCTTTAAACAATGATTGAAATCAACACTTAGCACGGTAATGCGTAAAAATACCTGCAATGCGACGTCCAAGCTCAAGCCCACCCGGATTTCCGCCACCGGAGCCGCACCGTCGACCACCACTACTAGACGGCATTTTTCAGTCGGAACCCTAACCAATATCACACAGGACATTGGGCTCAACCCGCATCCGCGCAATTAATCCTATTTGGAAAGGCTTAATGACAGAAAAGCCCCTCTTCGTTTGGGATAGTTGCAAAGAGGCCCTTATCTGTTACATGATCGAATTCTGTTTTTACAATTTACTACTCTAACAATTTTAATAACAAAAGATCGCCGCTAAATATATTTTGACGCTGTTATTATAAATTATAACAAAAATCATTCATTGCTAAAATGAATTTTCCAACATTTCTCTGTTACATGATCAGAGGTGATGTGTAGTAGAAGATCTCGGTTCTTAAGTTTATTTAGCACACAGGCTCACACAAAAAAAGAAAAAAAAACACATAGAAAGAAAGAAAATTAATAAAATGTCTCCAATGGTATGGGTGAAAGAGAGAGAACGTGTCATTTGCATCGCAAAAGTAATTATGAATTGAATCTGTTGTTGGTCAGTTGTGTAAAAAGGCCCTAGCCTTACACAAGTATGCAATTTACTCTAATGTTTATCTAATCTAATTATATATCTATGAAAGCCGATACTGAGAGAATATTATCACGTTACTGCTTACGTGGACATTCTTTCCTTTCGCCACGCGGATCAACTAATTTTGTTCAATAATAACTTTTTTTTTCCCTTTATCACTTTTGAATACAAATTTAAAATTTTGAATGCCTAAAATCTCGCAATATAATAGTTCTCTCCCTGGCTTTAAACGTTTTGAGATTTACTCACGTTCCAAAATTGTCTCCTCATTATCCCAAAAAGATGGATTTTAATGCAGTTTATATTAGTACTCCTCATTAAGTAATAAAACTTAATGAGGAGTTATCCTATCGTCTTTCTCTTTCCTTTTTTAAACTTACATAACATGCAAACAAGTTATTAATCTCATCAACCAATAGCTACTTTCTAGGCACTATAATATCCTTACTATCTAATCTAATTTAGCTATTTCAATTGTAAAATATTTCCTTAAATCTCTCCCTCATCATTTAATATGCCATTTATCACCTAAAATGGCTAAAACTGGCATATAATATCTCCCTGTATCAACGAAATTTCTTTGAAGTTTCTCCCTCATCCTTTAAATGGCATTTCTTAACCAAAAACTTATCCCTCACTAGCTCCACACTCATTTAATTTAAGCCTTCCTTTGACTCTCATTTTGGCTTTTTCCAAAATTAGGCTCACAAATTTCTTTTGCTAGTTGGTATTGATGTTTTTGACGAAAAAGAATATTAATTTGCTCACTTAACTCTATTTCAAAATTTCTTTTCAGCATGTATTCCTTATATATATCTTCTAGAAGTCCCACAGCTTAACCTAGCTATTTCTACTTTTTTTTTTTTCTTTTTGGATGATTTTAGAATAGCTATTTCTTCTTAGACATATGACACTCCTCTCTTCTCTTCTCGCACCTAAATCCTAGCTTTTTTCTTTTTCACACCTAAACCTTGAGACCTCTGCTTTTTTCTTCATGAAACAGGTTTTTTTTTTTTTTTTGTCTTTCTCCTCAATAATAATTGATGTATGGCTAAATGAGTCGCTCATGCTTTCCCCTAATTTTAATGATATTCGTTCTATGTGATATATATATATATATATATATATATATATATATATATATATATATATATATATATATATATATAGGGAGCTGATCCGTTGATAGCGCTAGCAAAATGGGAGATCTTGCTAGCGCGATCTGACCGTCCATCCCGAAGGGATGGACGGCCCAGATCGCGTATTTTTGCGGACGGCCCAGATCGCGTATTTTTGCAAGATCTCTCATTTTGCTAGCGCTATCAACGGATCAGCTCCCATATATATATATATATATATATATATATATATATATATATATATATATATATATATATATATATATATATATATGGGGAGCTGATCCGTTGATAGCGCTAGCAAACTGGGTTAAGTTGCTAGCGCGATCTGGCCGTCCACGCGCGATCTGTGGACGGTCAAGATTTTTTTTTTGCGTTTTTTTAATTTCATCCGCTACATTATGTAGCGGATAATTTTTTCACCAATTTACCCTCTAGTTCGAGACAGTGTCCGTCCGCTACATAATGTAGCGGACTATCTTTTTTGACTTTTTTTCTTTTTCTCTGTCCTTTCTTTCTTTAATGTTCTGACACACTCTCTCTCTCCCATAAATTTTCTGACTCTCTCTCTCTCTGTTAAATATCCATTCGCTACATAATGTAGCGGATGATGGATGGAGCCTATTTTCTCGTTCTAGTACGACACAGTGATGCACTAAATTTTTATGGGCTTCAGTAATCATGACAACTTTATAGCAGAGAGAGAGAGAGTCAAAGTTAGCAGATGAAGGACCTCTCTCTCTCTCCTCTCCTCTCTCTTTCTCTCTCTCTTACAGACACCCCCTTCGTCCATTCCTTTGCTCGTGATCCTCTCTCTCTCTCTCTACCCCTGTAAATTGTACTTAAATATATTAAAGGACCTCTCTATCTCTCTCTCTCTCTAGCATAATCTGCTCTAAAATGCTCACCGACTCCACAAAACTTCACTCTCTCTGGTAAGCTCCTTCATCCCTTCCCCTCTGGTTTATCCAAATTTGTCACCATCAGTGTGATAATCCACTGATGACCCCATTGAACCATCACCCTCACCCTTGTAAACCCCGTCGAAGCAGGATATACAGTTCACTTTGCCTGCTATGTTTTTTTGTTAACACTGGATCGCAAGTTCTATAGACATGTTGATTTCAATTGATTGACTATATATAAGTTCTAATATATTAAGCCACATAAGAAGACAAAGATTGTGTTTGATGATTTTCATGGTTAATGGTACTTGTATGGTGGGTGATGGAGAAAGATAAATGGAGGAGGATTGTTTCAGGTGTAAGGGCTGGCAATTGAATCTGATTTAGTGGGGGTACATGATATGGTGGTCTAAGGCACTTTCGGAAGAAGCATAGATAAAAAAAGAGAGAATTCAAAATCCTTCAACTGATTTCGAAATTTGGGATCCTTCGACTGATTTTCAGAACCTTTCGACTGATTTCGAAATCGGTCGACTGAATTCAACCCGTCGCCATCAATTTTGCACTCAAACCGTCGCCGGCCGACGAGCTCTTCTCTGACGGCACTGAGACTGTCCAACCCGCGCCATGCCGTCCCATCACCGTCATTACCAGGCAATTGGCGCACCACTAGCGCCAATCGGCCCAACCACCAGTGCTCTCAACACAGTTTTCCACAGGCCCAGGCACCACAAAACCACCGCCGTCACTGTGAAGCTGCCGGAGCAACAATACAAACACAATAACTCAACCTTTCAACGAAAAAAAGGAGAAAGAGAAGAGAATTAGGCAATGGCGGCATCCTCGTCGCGAGGGCGGAGTTGTACATGAAGCGGGCGCGTGGCGGGGGCGCGTCTTCGTGAGAGCGTTGGTTGTGGTGGTCGGAGCTCGAGGAGGAGGCGAAGGCCTTTGCTGCGGCGACGCCGAAGTCGAGCTCGGCCGTGTTGTGGGCTGTTGTCATTGCTGCAAGGAGGATGGAGAGAGAGAGAGAGAAAGAGAGAGAAGAAAAAGAAGAAGAAAGGAGGGGAGATGAGGTCAGACATGTTAGGAGAGAAAAAGAAGTGTGCCTCTGTCCGCTACATTATGTAGCGGATGGAGTTGGAGAGTATTTATGTCAAAAAATTATTCGCTACATAATGTAGCGGACACCAGACATGTCAGAAAATTAATCTGACGAAGGAGTCAGAAAAAAAGTACCGTGTCTGTTCGCTACATAATGTAGCGGACGTAACTGGAGGGTATTTTTGTCAAAAAAGTGTCCGCTACATTATGTAGCGGACGGACTTAAAAAAAATGTAAAAAAAAATCTGGACCGTCCACAGATCGAGCATGGACAGCCAGATCGCGCTAGCAACTTAACCCAGTTTGCTAGCGCTATCAAGGATCAGCTCCCGTATGTACATATATTGGTTTTAATATTTCATGGTTGTGCATATTGCATCCCCATAATTCAGCGTTAGGCATGTCTTCACAGGGTCACTAATCACTATGAAATTCTGAAATTCCCAGAAAAGCTATCAAAAAATGGGTAGCAACTCATCATGTATAGCCTTTGTTTAATGCTAATATACTACCATTTTTTCAATAGGTCAGTGATGCAGCCATATTTTCTCTTTTGTTTGCATTTCGAAATTGTTGAGGTTTTAGAATGTTACTTTCATAAGAAAGTTGATCTTCTCTTGCTAACCACCTGAAATTGCATACGCACACATATTAATGATTGAACTGTTGTTTAGTTTCATTTCAATTAGTCTTTTTTCTACTGTCATTTGTTTCCTTGATGATTTGTAGATTTTTTTATCATGGTTCTTCTTTAACCTTGCTTCATAACTGGTTGCTATTTACGCCTTCTATTTGTGTGTGCACGCGTGCAATTACGTGCTGATGAAACGGTAATGACGAATTATATGGTTTTTGATGTGCTAGGAAAATAGTAGCATTGGAAACTATAAGACAGGACTTTTCTTGTAGGCAGTACCTGATAAGGGTGGTAATGCATAGTCTAAACTTGTTTAGAGGACGATGAGCTATAGTCAATCTTCTGGGCAAGAACTTTGAGCTTCTCATGCCTGTTTTGTGAAAGTACTGTTCAGATTAGTCACTGCCTTATAGGAATTCTAGATTGTGGCAATGGTGAAGGCGAGTGGCGGTGATGGAGGCGGGAGGCAGTGGCGAAGCCGGGTCGGGAAGGTCTACGGTGAATATTTGGTGGAGTTAATATGTTCCATAGAAAGAAAGAAAAAGGAGAAAAGGAGGTCACTCGGTGGTAATTGCAGAATGAATAAAACGATGAATGGGAAATGGTGATTAATGGCGGGGCTTGGTGCAAAAAACTTTTAAAAAAAAAAAAAGGGGCTACAAATGCAAAGTTACTGGTTTACTCTGCGCTTTGGTCATAAAAAGAGAGCATGACACGCAAATGACAACTTTAGTGTCTACTTTGGATGAACGTTAGGTTTTTGAGTTGTTTGCAATAAGCATGTATAAAAGTTACAAATATAGACAGAGGCTACAAAAACATGTAAATTACATACGGTAGTTTTTTTATTCATCCTTATATTAATGAATACATAGTTGTACTTAGGGATGCAATGATATTTGAAATCCAAAAGCATTTGCAATTATGTGCCTTTAGAACAGATATTTTGAAGCATATTTTCAATATGATGGTGTTGGATTGAGCAAGGTAAGAGAACAAAGCAACTTAGACAGAACCTAAGAGGATGTTTAAGATTGACTCTAGAATGGTTAAATCAAATCAAATCCAGATCAGGTTTGAAGTGTTTGAGAAATTCAATGATTAAATCTGTTCTAATGTGCTCAAAATTGATTGAATTCAGAATCCTTATTTTTTTGAATTCTGATTTAATCAGTTTTGGAGAATCAGCTTTGACCAAAAGAATTATCAAAATATCCTCACATATAAACATACATTAAATGCTCCCTGTTAATTTGAATACACTATATGGTAATGTTGTCGTGCTAAACAAAATTTAATCTTTGTTTTATCTCCATATATAAAAGCTCGATAGCTGACGAGTTTCAGAATGTTGCTATATCAGAATTTGAGCTTATAAACTATCAAATTTATTTCCAAGAAACGAGTGAAAAGAAAGAAAAGTAATGCTTCAGTGTTATTTGCGCAGGATGGTGGTAGACATTCCATAAGAATTTAATGCCTCTAGAGGTTTTCTTTGCCTCAATTATTATTATACATATATAATAGTCGCCATAAATTTATTTCGACCTATGGGGCTGATTAACTCTACTTTGTCTTGAAATAATTGAAAGTTTAGAGGTACTTATATTTCGAGAGCTAAAAAGTTGAAAGTCTAAAAGTACTCAAATTTCAAGACAGATAGGGTAATAAGCTCGCGATCCTTAGAGTGTATGTGATCGTGGTTGTATGAAAAGAAGCAATGCCATACATGGTGTTAGAAAAGTATAACTTCGTGTGTACTTGTGCAGAAAATAAGGAAGTACGAAAATACTAAAATGTAATTTACTAAATAGAACAAACAGTATTAACAATTAAAATTAACTCACAGCAAAATCAGACAAACAGTAATGGAGAATCGAGGCGTGAATTTGATTCACTGTCCTTAAGATTTTATTCGTCCCGCAACGGTGCTAACGGTCTCCTGACGAAAAGCCTCCCAGGATACAACGGTAGTACGTCTGGAAATAGGAACACTCCAAATTTGCAGACCCGGCGAACCAAAACTATGGCACAGAACTCTTTCGGACACAGGAAAATACGAGACAGCAGAAATATGACAGAAGAATTATTTCGGGATAAAAGTAGTTAAGTTACTAAACTTCTAAAAAACTGACTCGTTTTTATACATAGAGTATTCACTGGGGGGTGCAACTCTTCACAGAAAAACTGTTAAGCTGGAAAGGTCACAATTTTCCAGAAAACAAAATAAATAAATAAATAAACTTTATTTATTTAAAATATTTGTCCCAAAAAGATTAAAGCCTAATGGACCCAAGCCCAAGCCATGGCCACGGACCGGGACGGGCGTGTGTGGTGGACCTTAGGTCAACCTAGGTCCTCCCTCCCCTTACAAAACATGGGTACCCCCAAGGGGCCCAATCTTAGCTCAAGGCTAAGCCTTATAAGGAGATACCTCTTCAATGTGAGATATTCTTTTCCCTTCAAGATAAACCACCAACTTTCACTTCAATTTTCTCATTCACTACTCATTCGTTTTAAACATGTGAATATACCACGATCATCTATTCCAATAGAGGAACATGAATCAATTTGTTCTTAACTAAAATATGATTTGAAACCAATTTAAAAATTGAGTCAAAGTTACTTCTCCACGATGGGTTTAAAATGTTTTAAAACCCCAATGCCAACACATGGGACCCCCAACCACCGACGGGCATCCACCGATGCGTGTTTGCGCTATTTAAGCATAAAACAGTCATGGGGGTGCTAATCAAGCATCGGAATCACGTAGCAGCTTCAACATCCACCTGTTTGCCGCCGACAACGGACTTGGACTCCCGGTGGCTGCCGCCATGTATTTCAACTCCCAAAAGGAAGCTACAAATAAAAGACGATGATCCCTCTTTATTTGCTTTCGAATGCTTTTCTTTCTTTCGTTTTTGCTTGCTCGAGTAGCGTACATGTAAGGTACATATCTTTCTTGTATATATGTAGTATTGGATCGCCTGCACTTCCTTGCTAAATGCTACTATTTGCAACGCGGCTATTCTTCTGAGCTAACAAGATGAACTTTCTATTCTCAAGAAGGCCAACAGCTTGTTGGAGAACATGAAGTTCATCAGGACGCAATCAGGTACTTTTCTAACTTCCTGGGAAGTGAGTCCAATAATTTTGCTAGTGTGGATACAGTGGAACTAATGACAAAGAAGTTGAGCACACGACAACAAGAAGAGTTGATGACCCCTGTTACAAATGAGGAAACAGAGAAAGTCATCTTTTTATTTTAAAAGCAATAAAGCACCAGGATGATGGTTTCACTGCTGAGTTTTATCAGAAGAATTGGAGCTTGGTTGGCCAAGATGTTACAAAGGCAGTGTTGGAATATTTTCAGAAGGAAAAATCAGTTAAATATATCAATAACACAACACTGACTTTGGTACCTAAAACCTCTCGTCCTTCATCAATGAAGGACTTCAGACCTATTGCATGATGTAACCTCATTTACAAATGCATTGCAAAAATTCTATGCAATAAATTGTAGGGTTGATGCCTATGTTGATAAGCAAACAACAAGCTACATATGTCAAAGGAAGGCACATTACTGATAATATTCTGCTAATGCAAGAGCTTGTTAGAGGGTATAATAGGGCAAGGGGTATAGCTAGATGTGCTATGAAGATCGATATCCAAAAGGCCTACGACACTGTTAGCTGGCAATTTGTAAGATTTGTTTTTGAGAGATTGGAAATGCCCAGGAAGTACATAGAACGGGTGATGGACTGCCTAACAACTGCAAGATTTTCAATAAATCTCAATGGTGCTATGGATCGGTTCTTCCCAAATAAAAGGGGACTGAGGCAGAGGGAGGGTACATAGAATGGGTGATGGACTGCCTAACAACTGCAAGATTTTCAATAGATCTCAATGGTGCTATGGATGGGTTCTTTCCAAATAAAAGGGGACTGAGGCAGGGTGACCCTCCCTCTCTCACCATACCTTTTTATTATGGTTATGGAGGCTTTTTCAAATTTGCTGACCAAATACACTAGAAGAGATGGATTCAAATAGCATTGTTAGTGTGAAATGCTTAATATCAGCCATGGTGTTTTGCTGATGACCTATTCATACTAGCACATGCTGATCAAGATTCTCTAAATATTATTAAAGGAAGCAATCCAAGATTTTGGGCACACGTCTGGTCTAATCCCTAATCTACAGAAAAATTCCATATACATAGCTGGTGGAAGCACTGAAGATGCTGGAATATTAGCTGAGGTACTAGGCATGCCACTAGGCACTCTACCTGTGACATACCTAGGAGTTCCCCTAATCTCAACAAAACTCCTGTTGATCGCCAGATTTTAGTTGACAAAGTGATGAGGAAGATTACAAGCTAGACTCGTAAAAGTCAATCCGATGCAGGTAGAGTCCAACTCTCTATTTCTGTCTTACAAAGTAAGCAAGTATATTGGTGTTCTATCTTTGTGCTACCAAAGAAGGTTATTCATCGAATAGAAGGACATATCAGAACCTTCATTTGGCATGGGAAAGAGTCCCACATGCTATGGGGCAAAAGTTGCTTAGAGAGATATGTGCATGCCTAGACAGGAAGTGGACTGGGAATCAAAAGCTTAGAGGACTGGAACAAAGCAGCTATGAGTAAACATGTATGGGATATAGCAAACGAAAAGGATAGCTTATGGGTGATGTCACACCTACATATTAAAACAGAAACACTTTTGGACTAGTCCTGCACCCGTTGATAGTTCTTAGATCTGACTCAAAATCCTCAAGTCGAGAGTTCTACAAAATTTCATCAAATACAAGATTGGTAATGGAAGATCAACTTGGTTATGGTTGGATAACTGGATGCCAGAGGGACCTTTGATGAACACATATGGTTACAGGTTAATCTATGATGCTGGAAGTGATTTGGAGGAAAAAGGAAGCTGCATACTAACACAGGAAGGATGGAAGTTACCACCTCCAAGATCATGGGAGCTTAGAGAGCTTATCCTTAAGCTTTCCAAGCTACCAGTACCTGATGCTAGCACAAAAAACCAGCTTATTTGGTGTCCATCACCAAATGGAAAATTACTATCCACTCAGCATGGACTGTCATAAGGAGGAGGACATACTGTAACATGGCATAAACTTGTCTGATTTAAAGGGCATATCCCCAAATGTGCATTTATACTTTGGCTGGTGTGCAAGAAAAGACTTAGAACAAAAGATAGATTGAAGGCCTGGAATGTCATAATTGAGGATGGCTGTGTTCTCTGTAAACAAAAGCAGGAAGACTTGGACCATATTTTCATGGGATGCAAATTTGCTAAAGATATATGGACCCATGTACTGGGGAAGCTATACATCAGTGAGACTTTCAATAGATGGGAAGAATTTCTCCAGTATGCAAGCCAATATTTCAGGGGGGAGATCTTTAGAAGCAGACTAAGCAAGTTAACTGTGGCAGTTACAGTTTATTGGATATGGGAGGCAAGAAACAAGAACATTTTTGCTCAACAACAAAGTACCCCACATGAGGTTGTTAAACAAATTGAAGCTTGGATCAAATACAGGGTGCTAAGCCGAAGGAAATTGAAGACTTCCATAACCAATAGGCAGATCTGTGAAAAGTGGAACATTGATGCTTTAGTACTTCAATAGTACAGCAGGAAAATAAGGATTTGTAAACACACAAGTTGTATACACATGATGTAAGTAGTTTGTAATACATTTACCAAAAAAAAAACAAGATGAACTAAGAAGAAGTTCGAAGCTCTAAAAATATAATTAAAACACGGATCCTTGTACCTGTAACTTGGACATAAAATGGGTTGATTACCACATATCTGCAAGACCTTCCGGTCGAGTTTCTACTTCTGGTGGATGAAACTCAAGATGGTTTCAATTCCTCTGTAAAACCTCCGACTGCCGCTGCTGCTTCTAAACCAATTTTTCTTTGGGATGGCCACAGCTGTGATCATTGAACTATTGCATTTTAGGAAGGTGGTAATTATAAACAAGAAACAGCTGTTACAATGGTACATTAAGAAAGTTGAAAAAGATGAACTCCCTCATGCTTCATCGTTCGTTCTTTTACAGAAGAATGTAAAGCTTCGTTGAGTAACATCTACTGCCCTCCTTAACTGTAACGGTTGAACAACTTGATCTCAACTCTAGCATAGGACTTGGTATCACGTAGTTATGATCAATATCGTTTCTTAAACCTGTAACCAAGCGGGTCTGAACTCATCTTGTTAGTCATTGGATGTCGAATCAGCGTTAAAGATCAAAGCAGATCCGAGACCTGCAAAGCAAGAATAGTGACTGAATAAAAGCGTCCAGCGCTGAGGACAATGTTTTGAATTCAGTTACCGCAGTTTACATGCACAGTATCCATGCAAACTCTTTTGCTTTTTTATCAGATTGATGAAAAGCCACAGTTGAAACTAAAATACATTGATAGTTGCTCTGTTATTTCAGCTCCTAGAGGCTTTCAAGGGGAAGAAAAACTATACACAGCTCTTCCGATCAGTCTCATCGTGTACAAAAGAAAAACCAAGAAGCGCCTCCCTGCTCCCATAGGTGGTACCACTCTAGTTGATTCAGAAATCAAGCATGAGAAGAGGAAAATGCTTGATTCGGGTGCTGCATATGGAAGAAAAGACCATACCTGCTAATAAGATGACACAAGTCACCGAAAAGCAAGGAGACGACAGAATAGGTTCTTTTGAAGCATCTGTAAACGACAGAGCGGAAAGATCACCTTACAATCTTAATTGCATGAACATGGAACACTTTAGAAGACATTACAGTGCAGTAAGGAGTAAATTAACTTTGCAACAAAAAAACTAAGGAAGATAGGAACAGAACTACACACGTAATAACAAGGATATATCACACTAGAAGTTGCTTGTGAAAGGCTGGTTGCCCCTAAGTTCTCATGAAAGTATCTCACTTTGGAGATTAGAACCCAGTTCAATTGGCTTTGGGGATCCCATTTTAATCAGCAAACACATATAAGGCCTATGGTACTTTCTTTCTTGAAGGAGAAAAGAAGAAAAAACTACGACTCCCTGACCTTGAGGATATCTTCATTTAGCACTTCATATTCTTGATCTAAGATAGCAGCATTCACTACTGGTCTAAGCGGCATAGTTCGACCAATGAGGAGCATATAGAATTGGTACCATTCAAGTTTCCGACTTACGACAACTGCCTCCAGACGACCAGTTAATACAAGCCATAACAATATAGAAGCTAGACAAATATCATCTTTCTGGGTTACTTACCGAGTGTTTGCAAGGTTACGGATTTCTTCAATTGCTGTGCTGAGACGGTAGAGGGCCATTTTTTTCACCTTTAAGCCAATTTACGTTATTAATGTTCTCCAACGAACAGTAACAGAGGAGGAGGACATTACAATTTATGCTCGGTAGATATCACCTCTAGGATTTTATCTTTGGCCTTGTTATGTAAAGGAAGTAGACGAACTTCATCAGTCAACTTGATGCACTCGACAATATTTTCAGGTGATATGAATTCCAAAACCACATTAATGCAGGACTGCAGATCAATAGATCATATATAGCGTTACTAGACAGTTTAATCAAGTAGAAGGGAAAATTTAAGGAGCAGGGAAAATTTTAAGTAGTCGAGTCCATGTTGGAACTCGGAATATCTGAAGGAGCATTACAGTGTCCTATCTACAAATATATACAACATGCATAACTAGACTTTATGTTGGTGAGTTGAGATTTTCATTTTGTGTTCTTCACTTATATTGGGTAGTGCTACCCAACTACACATGAGAAAAGAAAAGCATAACTTTCTAATTTCTTTTGGCTATGTTTTATGCCCTATTCTATGAACATCTTTCCACCAAAACAGAGATCCACAAATTTGTCCAATAATTATCTTCCCCACACACACGCTTGTGCATTTTACAGCCAAATGAAGTTGAAATGTCAGATATTGTACCTTGAGTTTTCTTATTTGATATGGATATCCAGCAGGAATGAAGAAAGCTTCTCCAAGGTGTTGCCCAAAGGTCCATGGTTCAATATCTGGCAAAATTAGAAATTGAGTTAAATATAAAACCCTTATGCTTAGCTTTAATAACAGATGGCATGCCTGAAACTAATACTTACTAAACTCTTCCCTAAGCCGTGCTTTGTCAAATGTGTCAAGAAAGAGACTCTGATCAAGAATCGGATGGACAACCTGTCATAAATGCCGATCATCAAGTACCAATGGATACTATAAGCAGCAATACTGTCTGGACTCTGTACTTCATCTTACCTGTTTTCATAAGCAGTAGGCCTGGCTGAACTCTCTAGAGTGTCTTTTCAGGTACCGTAGAAGTTTTGGAACATCTTGTCTGCGAAAAGTATCCCATTCGGCACCACAAGAATCAGCTAGTAGATTCTCTCCATGACGAGTATTCTACATCATCCTGAGAAGAATCCTCATCATCTGCATCTGTATCTTCTTAGCTTTGAAGGGTTCCAGAACAAAGTATTGAGGTCTCCGAATCACGGTCGGGACCACGCTCAATCACATTGGAGACATCTTCCACTCTGACACTTGAAACATGGCCCATATGCGTGCGTCACCAGTGAACGAAGGTACCTTAGCAAGACCATTTGGTAAGATAAATTCCTCCCCGGTCAAATCCTGCAGGACTGATTCTTAAGTTTCTTCACTATGAGAAGATGGTTTGCCTTTCACTTCATTTGTTTTATTCCAGTCAGTAGTATTCGGACTAGACTCCATATGATCTCGAGCCCTGTACTTCTTCCTTAAATTCTTAACTCTAGTGAGCTGTTCTGTAGAAATTGGAACATCCGTAGCATGTGCAAGAATATTAATCTGAGGCCAAAAATCAAATAAATCAAGTTGTCAACGTTATCAGTTCTTGAAAAAGTCCTTCCCTACTATTGTTGGAAATTCTAGGTCTGCCCCTCTAGAAGCAACGCATGGGGATAGTGATGCCGCTGATTCATGAAATTAATGAATTCAAAGTTATAAACTCAACTCGAATTCAACTCAAAGCCTTATCTCAATTCTCAACTACGGCAGGTACATAAGTGGTTTTAAACCATTCATCGATTAACATTAATGTCTTCCATTTATAATCTCCATCTGCCACGCAATAGGGGGAGATCACCTAAGTATTATCCTAAAAAGCCCACAACAAAGATAATAGAAACATTTCGATAAGAACAACGTTCTACTCACCCGATGGCACATATTAAGCAAGACAAAATATTTTCCATTATTTTACCATTAACAGGCAAATAGATTTAAAAATGCGGAAACTAAGTTCTTTATCCTTCAAAATGTAGGGTAATCCTCAAAAATCAATGCAGGATCATCAGACACAGATGATAAGAGGTAGCAGCAAAACTTAGAAGCATAGGGGTCGTCATAAGGGGGAAAACGAGAAACTATATCGCCTTAATCTTCAAAACCATAAAGAAAAGCTCATATCTGAGAGATCCATGCATGATCAGGCACATTATGGCTCCTCAATTCCAACTAAATCAATCCAATGTCGAGTGGTACTTGTTGAACGACGAAAGAAGGGAATTGATCGTTTGGCTAAGTGCAAAACAGAAAGGATCTGGTTCCAAAAGTTCTAATTTTCTTTTCAAATCACGTTATTAATCTACAAGTCGGGTAACTTCTAAGAGATGAAGGGAGCAATAAACATGCAGGAGACAAGCACGTTAAAGACATTGCGAGATTCATAAATATTCACTAGATACAGGGCATATACCTGCATCTTCACATAACCATAATCACAAGGATATAAAACTATAAGAAAAGGTGAGGGGTTTCATTATATATAACCAGGACCTCTCAGTCAAATATTTCAAGTTTGTTTTGATATTCTAATGCAATCTATATAACCTGCATAAGTTCCTGGGGTCCACCGTACGAGACATAGAGACCCAACCTAAGTCAGGCTTTGGCATATCCTGTGTTAACTTCACAGCTAAGTTTAGAAGACCAGACGATGGATTTATTTATGTACATTTTTAGTGGCGGACCACATATGATCTCAGCATAATGGGCTGGAAACTGTTCTTGAAATAATTTGGATGAAAGCCAACGTTTCAACTTCAGCACCTCACGGAACATATTAGCATGTGTGTTCCCCTCCAGAGACCCCACAAACATCTGCTTTCTAATAACGTCTACCTGCAAGAATCAAAATACACCTACTTAACAACAATGCCTCGTAAACATTTCTCTCAAGCAACAAAATAATGACACTCTTTACTACTACAAAGTTGATTTTTCTTTCTTTTTGATAGTTAGAAAATACATAAAGTAACATTCTGTGTTCCATTACCAACAGTCAGAGCTCCACAGCGACTATAGTCTTCCAATTAAGAGCTTGAAATTTCAAGAACTCCATAAATATATCCGCAGTTACTACCTATCTGTAGTATTTCCAACTTGCTATTTCCAAGATACAAATAATAAATGTGTTGTGTCCAACATAATGTTAATTTAGCACTGTGTAATTAGTACGCATTACCTGAGACCAATGTTTCTTAATTTTAGGATGTTAACATGAGTATAAGGATTGTGTTTATTGTCTAAAAAATAATGCCTATCACACTCAGCTAAGAAGCATCAATGAGAAGACAAGAACCTTGATATATTTAAAGTAACGGGGCACCTGTTATTATACTGAACCTTAAATTGATAGGGCACTTTCAAGTATCCCCTACACATCTATCAGGAAAGGGCTGTCAATCAGTCTGCCACCCGTGGCCATGACTCACTTTCACTGCATTCTAACAACAACAGTTTCCTCCATGCCGAACAGAATATACAGAGTCAACCAGTTGCAGAAAAAATGGGAACAGGAAAACAGAGGTTCATATATACCCCAATATGCATTGAGCCAAAATCAGAAGACAATGCTATGACTCAATTCCTCATGTTGGAAGCTTAACCAAAACTAGGAAACATTTTTGTCTCCTGACAAGGAAATTGCAACTAGGTATCACCATCAACTTAAAAGTCAGATATCAGGCCATGGATCCACTCATAAAGACGTATGACTAAATTTCCAGATGAAACAGCTAATTCTAGTTATTTCAGTTAATGGTATAACAATAGTTCTCAAAACTGCTAGAAAATTGTAGAACACAAAATATTGACAGATCAATCAAGGAGATGGTAAATTCTGATACACTTAGCACCATTCTTCTTTACGGGACCACCAGATTTACGAGCGCAGAAGGCTGCAATGCAAAGATGCTGCATATCAGCATAAACCAGATTGCGTCAAGCACTAAATAGCCAAAAATGTAGATCAATCTACCATACAAAGCTTCGTGCTTAGTTAATCAGACTACATAAATTGCCCTTTTATTCTATCAACAGGGTCACCGGGCAATCGCCCTTTTGTTCTACGTGTATTGTCGCCCTACCACAAAATATAAAAGTTCAAAAGTTCACCAACGATAAAGACATACTATAAACATCAGCAGATTCATTGTGAAACAAAATTTTTTGAAGGACAAACACAATCTGTAAAACTGTACTATCTCCGTTCCACTGGCTTTTTAACCTCGCAAACATCTTACTGTACAAAGATAACAACCGTGGATAAAATAAGTATCACCTCACAAGTCAATGGTGTGAAAACAATGAACGAAATCAACAGTAGCGCGGTAATGCAAAAAAAATACCTCCAATGCTACACTTCGAAGATACTTTCACAAATTTGTCAACGTGATTGTCAATGTGCCACGAGCTTTGTGATGCTTTAATACGTGTCCCATATTAAGCGTCAATTTGGACCGCAGCGACATTAGTGTTGTAAAATGTTTTTTAAGTGTCGCACAACACCGACATTTACTGAAAGCCATAGATGATATTATAACTTGAAAGACCGCGTTTTCATTCACCGCCCGCTTCAATTACACATGGGTCAATAAAATGTCGGGACCTAATAGAAGAAACTAGAGAAACTAATAGCCAGTTTTATCAGATTTCTCGTGTCTGCCCTCCCCTTCATTTGAAGACGTGAACCACAACAATCAAGTGAATTAATTCCTCTATGGACTTACTGCACTTCATCCATAATGGTTGATGGATGCTCTTTAACGTACAATCATGTATGAAACTTTTGTTCCTTCACATATTTCAGTTTTCGCCTCTCTCTGTCAAATCCTAATTACCTCATTTGTACGCCTTTGCAACTGAACTATCAAAATTCTTAGATTCAATTGTGAAAAAAAAATTTGGTACTTTTTCAATTAATTAAGAACATATTTGAAGGGGTTGGGTTCCTTAATTTTGGGGGCATTTATACCGAAGAAGCTAGGGTCGCATGCCCGCAGTTGCTTCTCTCTCAATGTCTTGATTGAGCACTGGCTTTCTATGTTTTGGCGTTGAGTGTATAGTTTGCCTCATCCCCTTTGCTACAGTCAATGTGATTTATGTTATCAACGACGAGTATCCCTCACAATGGTCCTACGTTCTCACTGTGCACGCCAAATTTTTGTATATATGCTTGGCTCAAATAACACAAACACATGAACACAATTTGCATATTGTATTGCTTTGTGGAATTTCTTTCTAGAAACTGTTTTTACATAAATGTTTTCACTGCGGTGTTATAGTACAAACAAGGAAGGCATTAATTTAGAGGGGTTAGTGGTAGGTTT
This sequence comes from Escallonia herrerae, assembly GCA_033070095.1. Taxonomy (NCBI): domain Eukaryota; kingdom Viridiplantae; phylum Streptophyta; class Magnoliopsida; order Escalloniales; family Escalloniaceae; genus Escallonia; species Escallonia herrerae. The sequence continues at coordinate 112,122 of JAVXUP010002287.1, forward strand.
CGGATGAAGTGGGAAAAAGGATTTACCTCTGAGTGCCAAATTGAAGATCTTTACCATTACATTTGTAGACTGTAAAAATTTAACAAATGATTCATAGGTTAGCCATTAGTTCTTATTCTAGGGTACCTTGAATTTAGTTTTTCAGAGACAAATGAACTAACTATTATAACTTCCTACTTTAAAATGTTCTAAGGTTACTATCTGTAACTTTGGAGAAAATCTTCGTAGTGGAGTATCCATGAATTGGGTTTTGGTAAGTTATGTCAAGTGCAATTATTATTTGCAAGCTGATAACATATTTTCTCCGGGCCCGTGCCAGATAGAACCAAATTTGTTGTTGTTATCGCCGAATGTTGCATGCTTGTACCATTGAGTGTGAGACTTTGACTAACCTTACATAAGTACATTAATACCTTTTTGATTCTCTGCTTAGAACTTTTTTTGGTCATTTTATTTTATTTATTTGTTTATGTGAATTACCTTATGCTGGAATCTTTTAGTATTATTTATGACCCCTTAACTTTCAGCAAGTCTCAGGTTCTTCCTCACACACTACTAATTTGGATACATAGTCAGAAAGGTGTACATTAGATATCATATGTACAACCAAAATGTTCTTGATTAAATTGTGACCAAGTCCCATGATTGATTTGCTTAGAACTTGATGCTTGCTAGAAGCCTCAAAGTGACAAAGGGCCTTTGATACCTCTAATTACATCATCAATCCTGTTATAATTACGGACTATTTAATTGGGTTATTGCTGATATTCTTTACAAAGCCAGTACTTTTGGTCTATTAATATCATTCAGCAAACCTGATTACTGATCATTAGTTGAGTGCAAGCGTGTTAAATCCAAAGCCAGGGGAAGCAAATCCACTGACCGCTAATTGTAACTGTTCATTTGTTTTCCTCACCTTTTTTTAATTGTGTCCTTTTAATTTTCTAGCTTTCGATATAAGTACTTTTGATTGCCTTTGGATGGCTCTAGCTTGTTGGTGTAAGTATGCGTACGATATGTCTGTGTTTGTAAAATACAAGAAAAAGTAGTTGCCAGACCAAGAAAGATATTATTTAGAAGTAATTTGTGTAATCTTATATTATGGGAGTTCTTTTGTGAATAAAAACTGGATTGTTGTGCACTTTTATGATAAAAATGGTATTGTGACCAGTTCATGTGTCCTCGTAGTGAGATTTTGGGTCAAAATGAGTTCTTTGGATAGTTTCGTTTCTTAGTTTGGTCGAACTGATGACATGCAATTCGGGTTCCTCAACAAAAAAAGACGCAAACAAGGATTATCACTTTGAAGTTAGGCAAATCTCCTTAGGTTTTCAATTGAAGTTCCTAACAAATCTTGGTCCCTTTTTTTTTGGGCAGGTGTAGAAGACGAGTAATGCTTCTCGATAGAAAAGAATTAATATGCATAAATCTTCAATTTTGCCTTGAATGAGATGAATTATTTAGGTTCGTAAAGAACGTATGTACATTTTGGAAAACGAGAATCTATTGATGATTATGATATGGTCTTAGTGCTGAATATGTTATGGATGATTGTCATTTTAATTGATTTTTGTGATTAGCATTATTTGCTAGTTGGATCCACTATTTTTAGTATTCTATGGGAGCACGGACTATATCTCACTATGTGAAAGTAAAATTCTCGTAGCATTTCAAACAAATGTGCAATTAACCAGATAATAGTAGATAAATGCATATATAACATGAATAATTGTTTGCAACACTTGCCGGAAGTGTCATAAATAGAAATGGCACGTAAAAATTCTTTCAAAGTTACCGGCACTTTTCATGAAGTGTCACAAAAGATGTTGACTGATTGACCTCATTAGTGGCATTTAGAAGTGTCGGAACATAAGCATCATAGCTCATTTCCTGACACCTATGGAAGTGTTGATGAAGTCACTTATTCAGTCTTTAGTGACACGTATAAAGTGTAGCCTTAGCCTCATTCTTTCTCCTTAGTGACATAAAGGCCTTCGTTGTCAATAGCACAAAGCAGATATTAAACTAAAAAAAAAAAGCTGTAATATACAACTAGCATTCGAATCCAAATTCTTGTTCAGAAACAAAGAAACAACATAATATTAGAGGCACCAAAAATAATTTAAACAGGTAATTGAATCAAGAAAGGCCGAAGACTACTATAATTTATACGTGCAATCCTTGTTTAAAAGGAAGACGACCATGGGGCGAACACAAGGGGAGAAACTTAGCCGACTAGAACCAACAGGACGACAACCATGGGCCCCTTAGACATCACCGCTTTTCTCGTTCAAACCAGCGAACCTTGTCAAAGTCGGGTCCATAATCCTCTACGCACTCTTCCAGAGTCAATCTTACGGCATTGGTAAGTGTTTCGTCGACTCCATGCGTTTCCAAGAGCTTCATATAACAGATATAAAATGAGAAACTCTTCATTTAACAGATATAATATAAAATGAGAAACGCTCAAGTTAAATGGAGCCTGAAATAAAGTAATTGCCCAAGCGCAAAAGAAGCAACACCAACAAAGAATGGGCAAGGAAAGGGTCTTGGCTTTAGGGGGTATCAAATTGGGGAAAATAGGGAATGACCCCCTCTACTTTACACATTGTGCGATTTGCCCCCCTCCACTTCAAAGTTCAGCATTCAACCCAGACAATTATCTGACCCAGCCCGGCAGGTTCACCCAGTAACCCAGTGGCCAATCCGGGTTGGTTCGGCAATTATATTGTCTATGCATTATACCGCTCAACCCAGACGATCACTATCTAACAAGTGCAAACCGACTGGTTATCCACTTCCACGGCTCATCTTTTAGTCTAACTCATCAAAGCTTCAAGTTTTAGAGTTCAGGCAGGTTAATTTTACTACATATAAATCCTTTTCCAGTGGTTAATCGGTAGTGATCATGGTATACATCTAATCCACAGGACAATTTCAGTAGACTTCAAGACTAAGCTTACTGAAATCACATGACAATAACATTAATTTATCAAAACAAGACTTGACTTGGTTTTTTTAACTCTTCCATTTCCACGTCTACTGCATCTAACTTGAACAGTCACACTACTGGTTTTTTTTTTTTTCAGTTTTCAAAGTTTGAAAACTCTTTTAAATTGTGATTCATTTGTTAATTAGGAACTAATAAGGCTCTGATATAATAACTACATTAACTTCATGCTTCCCGTGCACACATCATAAACATTTTCCATGTATTCGGTACATTTTTTTTTTCTCAGCTTCTTAGGTGCATCAGCATTAGCACTACTACACTGACTTATGTTTTATTATGGCTAAGTTTCCACGGCTTCCTCTGGAACACCCATATGAACCCACTCTTGTTGGTTCAACTCAAACAGGCTCTACACCATATTCATCTTCTCGGCAAACTGCAGAGGGGAAAGCGACCCAGCACGGGCACATTTTTTGCATTGCGAAAAAGTCATAAAGGGTTGTAGGATATACAGGTTAAAACAACACTTGGCAGGAGAAGTGGGAGCATGTACGAGATGTCCAGACCATATTAAGCATGAGATGAAAGCATACTCGTAAGTTATTGTCAAAAAGAAAGGAAAACCACACAAGATTATGGACCAGGGCTTGGGGACTATGAAGAGCAACAGTACGTGAAAGAAGAAGATGATGTTGAGGAAATGCCATCCTCTTTCATAGCCCCTCCAAAAGGGAAGGACAAGTCTACTGTGGTGTGTCACGTTGTTGGGACTAAAGTTAAAAGCATCAGCACATGCTTCAGGCGTAGGACTACCCCGGGCTCACAACCTACAATCACAAGTGTACTGCAAACTGATACAAAAGTCAATTGTGACCTAGCAGTACCAAAGTGGATAATTGCTGCTCATATTCCTTTTAAGTACTGTGAATGTACTGTCACTTGATGCTTGACGCTGTTGCAAGTTATGGTGCTGGTTACAAGGGCCGCAGGTACCATGATATCCAATTCCTTGGTTACCTATTGACTAAAAATGTAAAAAAGCTGAGGAACTTTGTGTTCCCAACCTATTTGGGCTACACCTATAGGCCCACTAGGGGTCCCAATTCTCATGACAGGTCGGCACATTCAACGGTTAACTCTTCAACGTTCACAGGCCGGTCAAAGCAACCATACTCAAGTCATGTGAATTGCTCATGAATTGCTCGTGAAACACCTAAGGCGTGCCTTCCACCTCAAAGGGGGTCGGCCACCCTAGGGGGTCGGCCACCTCAAAGGGGGTCGGCCACCTAAAGTCGACCACCTACCTTGACGACCGACGACCATCGCTCGCAGTCGCGCACCGTAGTCGCGACGACCGTCGCTCGCGGCAGCGCTCCGCCGTAGTCGCGATGACCGTCGTTCGCGGCCGCTCTCTGCCGTAGTCGCGACGACCGTCGCTCTCGGCCGTGCTCCTTCGCCGCGACGATCGTCACTTGTGGCCGCTCTCCATCGTAGTCGTGACGACCATCGCTGGCAGCAGCGCTCCGTCGCCATGACGACCGTCACTCGCGGACGCGCGCCGTCCACACAACTCCCGTCGCCCGCGCGCCGTCTCTGCGACCTTCGTCGCCTACGTCCGCGTGACAAACTCCGCGACTCCCGTAGCCCGCGCGCCGTCTCCGCGACCTTCGTCGCCTGCGTCTGCGTGACAAACTCCGCGACTCCCATCGCCCACGTGCCGTCTCTGCGACCTTCGTCGTCAGCGGCCCACGCACCACACTCTCACACTCCGCCGCGCCCGTGCGCCGCGCCGCTGATACAGCCGTGCCCCCCAGCTCCCTGTCACACTACAGTGCCCTTGGCACCATACGCACTCCGCCGCGCTGCTGATACAGCCGTGCCCCCGGGCTCTCTATCACTCTACAGTGCCCTTGGCACCATACTTACTTCACCGTGCCCATGCGCCACTTACATGACATGTGCCCCCGGCACCAGGTATGGTCTCGCGACGGTTGTCGCCGCGCCTTTGCGCCACTTCCATGACATGTGCCCCCGCCACTAGGTATGGTCTCGGTACAGTCGTCGCCTCGCCCACGTGCCATAATCATGTTACGTTACATGCTTCCGGAGGTCTCCATTCGTAGTGCTCCAGCACAAGGACCCCTCGCAGCGGGATGGGCTCACAACCTTAAAGCCATCGCCGTCACAATCACAGGGAGCTCCGGCCCTCGCAACGGGATGGAATCACAACCTTATAGTCATCGCTGCCACGGGATGGGCTCACAACCTTAAAGCCATCGCCGTCACAATCACCGGGGGCTCCGACCCTCGCAACGGGATGGACTCACAACCTTACAGTCATCGCCGCCACGGGATGGGCTCACAACCTTAAAGTCATCGCCATCACAATCACGGGGGGCTCCGGCCCTCGCAGCGAGATGGACTCACAACCTTATAGTCATCGCCGCCATGGGATGGGCTCATAACCTTAAAGCCATCGCCGTCACAATCATGGGGGGCTCCAGCCCTCATAGCGGGATGGACTCACAACCTTATAGTCATCGCTGTCACGGGATAGGCTCACAACCTTAAAGCCATCACCGTCACAATCACGGTGGGCTCCGGCCCTCGCAACGGGATAGGCTCGTTACCACGAAGCTATCGCCGCCTGGGGTGACTTGCATGACACTAGGTACTGAGCTGCGACCATGTCCACTCACGTTACCGGTGATCGTCGGCGCCCCCAAGACGATGACCCCCAGGTCACTCCGGGACGGGAGCAGGTCTTTGGAGGGCATCGCGCCTAGTCCGCCTGACAGTTGGTCATAGGGGCAACCCTCGCTGCTGTCAGGTTCTCTACACGTCTCTTGACGCACTTGTGGGATTCAGTAAGGGCTTGGACCGGTGGCTGGGGCAACGGGCTGACTCTGATCATGCCGTCACGGTGTCTTCAGTCTTCTCAGACAGGTAGAGAGATGCTGTGTAGGGCAAGGCAGTGCGAATTTGGGAACCGATAGTCCGACGGAGAATCGGTATTTGTGGACCCCATGGTGACGTGTCACTCCCAGGGGTGACACGTGTCAGCTGATGACACATTGATGACACCGACAAACTTTTCCCTATAAATAGGGGACCTTGGATTTCCTTTAGGAGGGAGAACTCTCTCATTTGTCATTTTCACTTTCTCTCTCTAAAACTCATACTCTCTGGAATTCTAGAGAGAGAAACACATTCGGACCCCTGACATCGGACTCTTGACGCTGCACCCCTGACGTTGACCCTAGCTTGGATTATCGGTCGCCGCCCTATTCGTCTTCGTCTTGTCTGCGCAGCACTGCCAGCCCTCACGGCTTGTCTGGAGAGCCTTGCTCTCAGCCCTTACTCCGTCCTTGCTGTCTCTCACTTTGCATATTTGGAAGCTGACTCGGACTGCAGCCTTTGTGGCACCTCCACATAGATACGAACTCACTTTCCTTGGCATCACTTTGTTGACAGATTTCGTGCCATGTGGAAAGAGGCTGGTTGTTCTATCATGGCCAATTAGTAGACAGATCAGTGCAGAAGAACCATGATGAACTCTCTTTCTTTTTGTCGAAGAGGGTTGTGTTTCTAAAGTCTATTTGATGCTTCCAATGCTTCAAAGGCAACGGAGTTGTTATATAACCTTTCCGGGGAAGTGCTCTTATTTGTTACTGCAGAAAATGTGCTCCACATGCTTGCGGATAGTGCGCAAGCTATGTAGCTACTGGAAGGCTACTAGAACAGAGTTTTGCAAGCTATATTGGTCACCATGTGCAGCACATTGCTTGAGTCTGATGTTGCAAGAAATTGTAATATCTGAAGAGGTGAGTGGTGTTTGTCCCATGCTTCAAGTGTCACAAGTGGGAGATTATGTAAGATCTTAGAATGGCCATGGTATTCACGACATTCATGTAGTCAGGCCGGGAGAATCTCAAGGCAAGAATCCTCGCACGTAGTATCTCTTTCTTAGATAAAGTGGATGCGTGAAGCAAGGAAATATGCTGCCATCAATCCAAAATCATGGCTCGTTTTTTAGGGAGGCAGCATCTTTAGCCGCCTTCTATTCAGTAGGTTTAAGCGAGGTTTTGGTTCGTGAGTCAGGTCTGTTGGTCTCTGCTGACACATCCAGAATCCAAAGACTTCATGATTTCTCGCATTCATATTTCATAGGTTGCTTTGATGGTGCTCCTGGTTCAATTCATTAAGTTGCGACATGAGCACCTAGGGTGAGGAATGTTCCTTCCGGCATCTGACTCTAAGCTGGGAGATCAGAGGTTTCTCTTTCGTTCCCCATCAGAGGTGGAAGCTAAAAGACTTTTGAAGGGAGGCACTAGATCCAAAGGAAGGTAAGACTTGCGTGGATTTTTGGTCACCAATGGTTGGTTGTGTGGGTCTTTGGCATTACAGGAGTTCCCGGTGGTTGTCCTTGTATAGGTTCCTTTGCACCTATGGTGTTCATCTTTGTTCCGAGTTATTGGTGATGTGAATGGAGGTTTTTGAAATTGGAAGATGCATGTGGTCACATTTTGTACAGGATTAGAATGTTGGTGAAGGAAAGTAGGGAGATTTCGAGGTCTGTGACTGTGATCGATGACAAGAGGTGTTTCTCAATTTCCATATGTGATGAATCTCTTCCATTGTCTAATAGCCCTCCACTTGATTTGGCAGATAATTTGAAGAAGGAAGACGTTAATATTCAAATTATGCGGTTAAATTGGGAGAAGGAAAGAAGCTGATCTCTCTGCTGCTGTGGAATGGCCGGAAAAGAAGACGGAGTATCACGCGCCTGTGGGTAAGTGAGGAGGCCGTCTAGTCAGCGATGGCCCAGAATTCTAGAGAGAGTTATGTTAATCCACCTGTTACAGAGAATTTAAATTCAAATAAGTCTGTAAAAGGAGGAAGGCTGCATTAAAGTACGCAAAAATGTTTTGGTGAATGATCTGACTTGGGTTACCCGCAACGGCAAAATCCCTTTCGTAAGCGTGTGCAGCAAAAACCAATAGCTCAGCGCAAATATCCATCCTCAAGCCCAATCAGTTTTCTGTTCTTTCTGGACATGATGTTGCTCTGGTTCGCGAGCTTAGCTTCGTAGCAGCGATAGAACTTCTGGTGCTTCGAAAGATAAAATTCCAGAGATGGGACTCTGGTAAGAGATATGGATGGGTAAGTCGAGACTCCAACAAAGGCCTCGTCTCTTTTTGGTCGCGAAGCACTTGGGAGCCTGGAGAATCTCGTCATATCGGCCGACAGAATGTTTTGGTGAATGATCTTTAATCTTCGTGAGAGGATGAAACACCCCTTCGCCGACCGGGGAATAGATGCTACGCCTTTTCCGACTATCACTCGAGAGGACAAATAGAGGATGAAACACCCCTTCGCCGACGGGGATGCTGAAGAGGCTCTTGCAGCGAGTTGTGGGGGGCAAGGCTCCACTTGCACATGCCTTTCTTTCAACATTGTTGGCAATTGTTTAAAAGGATGTTGGCAACTAGTTCTAATGCATGTGGCTATACAAATTTGGACAATGTTGGAGCCGAAGATTGATACTTTTGAGGCGATTATAATTCTTGGAGAAGCAGCACTCAATGGCAGAATCAGAAAAATTAAAGCTTGCTAGTGCATCTTCTTCACTCAATGAACATCTTATCCTATGCTTAGCTGGAGTTAATATTTATTCTAGACGAAAAACTTTGATGTTTACTTTTCTAGTTTAGTTTATGATTTATTATTTGGCTTTTACAACTTTAATAGCATCTCACTTTTCATTATGCCTGCTACTGCTGCAAAGATGAAACGATCTCTAGTGTGAGCTATGTTACATGAACTCGGTACAACAATCTGTGTCGGATACGTGTCCAAGTGTTGGATTCGTCTAATTCAGAAAACTCAAGACACATGGACACGGCAAAATGTTCATATTTATAATTGCTTTTTAGTTATTTCCAAGGCAAAATGATATTTTCTATCGTGCACTTGGTTTTAATTGACTACTCGTCTCGTCTCAAAGCAATAACAAACAAAACAAAACACTATAAGATAATGTTCATCATGGCGTATCCTATAAGATGTGTCGGACACATATCTCATAACCATGCCCAAGTGTCGAGTGTCCGACACAGGTACTTCACGCATATTGAAGAGTCCATGTAACATAGAGTGTGAGGGTGATGGTTATGTCTTAGAGTAATTAGCTGACACATACATTCATTATGCTATTTTTCATATTTATATGGACTAAAAGGTTTTCTTATCAGGAAAGGTCCAACCACTTAGCCTAGCAATCGAACCAGTAACCCAGACCCTTCACCGAGTTGATGTTTGCATCGAGTCTGACAACTATGGTAGACATAAGTTGGTGGCTTCAAAGGGGGGAGGGTAGACTTTGCATAAATGAAAAAACAAGTTAATACATACTTCCTTAAACCTTTTAAGATGCACCCTGCAACTTAGCTTGCCCGGCCGATATTTGCGCATACGTTCCTTTGCATTTTGTTGCCAAGCCACCTGTTTATCAACGGTACTGGCCGAAGCCGGAGAAGAACCTGCTGGATTTGTATGATGCCCGCCATGCAATAGTAAGTTACAGAACAATGTCAACAAAGTAAGAGAAACATATAGTATGCAAACTGTGTGAGGCGACTATGTCACAGAATCTTTAACCACAATGTATAGCGACTGTCTCAGAAGATACTTACCCTCAATTTCATGGTCAGAGCTGGTAGAAGGAAGGTTGCGCAGGCTATACTGGGAAGGACTTTGAGAAACACCTCCCCTTAGGGCAGCGATATTCTCCAGTGACAAGTGGTCGAAGTCCTCATGTCTCCTTTCTGCACCCCTAAGGGAACTTCCACCAGCTAAAAGACGGAACAAAAAGAAACAGCTAAGTGAAACTTCGAGGACAACTTCGATGATTGTTGTGGGGTTTTTCAGAAGTTTTAATTTTTTTTTAATGAAAGAGCAACATTTGGGGATATAAATGAAAACGAAACCAGTATCAATGGCAAACTAAACATTTGTTGCAGATTGGTGTCATACCAGAAACCAAGAGAACCAAACGAGGAAAAATAACCTCCTATTAACATGCCAGTATGGCCGCCAAGATTGTAAGGACTACACTCTAGTTAGAAAATAAAGAGATGCTGAATGCACAAGACTTTTGTGGCCCAAGAAAGTGAAGGGAGATAATAGAATACAAAACTGTTTATAAACCATCCAGAAGAACACATAAGCACAATGCAAGCACAGCTGCAGTTTAAGGTACAAAGTTTTACATATTTAAGCAAAAGGTACAGTGATTACAAAACCAAAGAATGTGTTTAACAAAAGAATATGAAGCAACAGATTCAAGTCGAGCAAATAATATGAAACAACAAGGAATGGATGGAACTCTTGTCTAGCATTTTTGGCAAGCGCGGCCACCGCATGAGGCAACTAACAAGGTGGGGTCAAAAAGGGATTAGATGAAGGGTCTTGCATGGAAGTTGTTCCCTTAAACAGTAAACTTCAGTTAGTCTAAACTATGAAAGTAAAACAGCACAGCCTTTCCCACCTTATCCATGATAAAAAGTTTTGGCACCAATCCCACGTCCCTTAAAGGCCACAAAAAATGGCATCTGCCTTTTGCTATAGAAACATGCTACTATGTGGACTATTTCTCTCAATAGTTAACAATAACAAAATGCAGCCACCACAAGCTATTAGTGACGCAGTCAACAATATACGAAACTGAAGAGATGCCAATATAATCTGCAATTTGAAAATATAGAAAACAACCTCTTATGAACAGTTCACCCATTTTTTTTTAAAAAAAAGATAAAGAATAAGAACTCAAGTTAAATATATCCAAAAGGAACCAAGTTGCGGTCACTCGTAATTCACATCACATGTCTAAACCCCTTGGCTGACGCAAAGCCAAGGAATTTCTATTACTTTTCATACTTTGTATTGCATGTCATACCAAAGTCGGGCGACACATTGATGGAAGACATCATTAAAATTAAGCCACACGTCATATATATGTTGGTGTTGCGGAGACTCGCATTGCAAGGGAGCCAACCTCCTTCTGTATCGGGAATAAAGTTCAATCTCCCCTTGACCTAACTACACATGTTCAAACAACATATTCAGGAACAGAGAAAGGCCACACTGCCCCCCTTTTCTGCGACTAGACCACATGATTCCATGTGGTAAGCAACGAAATCAACTAAAAAAGGCTAAAGTGAAACTTGAATTTTCTTTTTACAGGGAAGAAAAAAATACGCGTCTTAATAAAGTTGCCATTGACGCAACCACGATGCTACACGATGGAGTTATTAAATACTCATGTAACGCTTCCCTCACCACTAATAAATTAGTCAACTACAAGATCATGATGCATCATCATCCCTGAGGCAGTAGATATTCTGAGAAAGATCATGAGTACATTACATATCTTGTATGACTCTCATTACCCTTATACGTATCTCTATAACACAAGATAAGCACACCATGAAATCAATCGCAGAACAAAGTTACTCGCATAAGTTTCTTTCTAACTTACAACTTTTACCATAAACAAGCCTCTCCAAGCATTTTGATAACGCAAGACAACTAGAATTCTAAGTACAAGCTCCATCAAAATACCAATGCAAAAAGTCTTTTCAAGTACCAACCAAGAATAAAAGTATGACAAATAAGTAACAGACAGTTTCGTCCATACCAAAAAGAATATACAAACAACCAGTTGCCGAAAAAAATGGAAACAGCAAAGGATAACATTAGTCTCAAAACTTCGAGAAAAATTCTAGAACACAAAATATTGACAGATTAATCAAGGTGATGGTGAATTCTGATACACTTACCACCATTTTTGTTTACAGGACCAGTAGATTTACTAGTGAACAAGGCTGCAAGACAAAGATGCTGCGAATCAGCATAAAGCCAAATTGTGTCAAACATTAACAGCAAGATTTAGATCAATCTACCACACAAAAACTTCAGGTTGTATAAATCATACTACAAAAATGGCCCTTTATTCTATGGACATGCCTGCAAAAACTGCCCTTTATTCCATGGACATAGTGTATTGTCACCCTACCACACAACGAAATAATTCAAAAGTACATCAACGAATTAAATTGCTATAAACAGCCGCGGAATTATTGGAAAGCAAAATCCTTGGGAGGAGAGACGGAGTCTATAAAACAGGTACTATCTCCGTTTCCACCACCATTCCCACTGGTGCAGTCTAGTGTGCATATTCCATCAGCAATGAACTGTCCCTAGCCCCAACTCCACCAGCAGAGAAGACACAAGACTCACAATCTGAGGAGAGGAGTGAACTGGTCTTGTACTTGTCCGCGCCCCCGACCACTGGCATTTCAACACCTGGCTTAGCCGGGTTCTCGAAATCAGGCCGATAAGTCCTGCCAAGTACTCCCTCAACTTCACTGGATAGGCTGAAAAATCTGAACTGTACCTCCAAGTGTGCGAAACTATCATTAGAAGGTATCTGATAATTATGTAATTCGCTATCTTGTTTGGTCACCGGAACCACATTGACCGTTATCTCCACAAGTTCTGAGATTGCAACTGTCACGCTATTTTTGTTTGAAGTTCTCTCCAATTTGAGATTGCTATCAGGTGATGTCCATTCTGAGAAATGGCCATCTGGTAGTGATATAGTTTTCCCATTGTAAGAGAACTCAAGGTGATCAACCTGGTCGTCCCATATTCTCGCTCTTGTGGCATCGACTGTGAGATTTTGTGAGCCAAACATGAGGCCTAATGCCTGGATCAATGTGTAGTCACGCGCTCTGCCTGCAGGCCTAAGGCCAATGAAGCGTGCATTTATTTGCAGATTGGGATCTGATACCAAAGTGAAATGCTCGTTGCTCCTCCCATGGAAGTAGAAAACAATGCCGTCTCCACCTATGAAGCGAGGGTCGTAACAGGCAGCTCCAGGGCCGTTGCAGTTAGGCTTGCGTGCTGTATTAGATAAAACGATATCATTTAGTAAACAGTGCAATGCAGTGGTTGCTAAGCATGGACAGAAGTGAGCTTGTGTAACACTCTTAAACCCCTTTTCTAGAGCCTTTTCAATTTCAGTTTTTGTTTCAAGCTTCTTGAATCCAGTTTTCCGTGTCCGTATTGCTTGTTTACCTTCTGATAATTCTCAGTTTCCGCGTAGGGAAAAGTTTGGCGCTCTCTCAGAAAACCTTTTTCAAAAGTAACCAAAACTTGGCCTTGCTCAAATCTTGTCACCAAAATCAGTTAATCCAAACAGAAACCAAAAACTATTGACATTTGAAAAAAAAAAAAAAAAACCTGTAAAACCAAATTATAAGACAAAAGCTGTATCCGAAGGCCTGAGACATTGTAAATCACATGCTGACATTGTACCAAGCGTTTTGTCATTTTACAAGATGGCGGCATTGATGCAGAGCGTAAGTTTCAACAGTTTCTTGTACTATTTAACGCTTTTACTTGGAAAAAAGAAAAAAAAAGGTGCATCATCTAAAAGCGGTTTTAGGTGTAGATGCGTGCAATTTCATTAGAACTTATAGCTAGAGATTTAAGTCGGGTTTCTTACTTCTGCAAACTGCTTCACATTTGGGGGAGTAACAATCAAGAAAGCATCCTTTGGTACGCGAATCTGCAGGCTGTACCTTTGGGCACTCAATTGGGCATGTTACATGCTTGAGAAAGCATTTGCTCCTTCGGTTTTTGCACGTTAGGCGCTGTCGTTTCACTTTAGCAACTTTGGGTGCTTTGGCTGATTTGGCTGCTTCAGTTTGTTGTACCACCAACAAGGAGACAAGCACACAGAGAATGATCAGTATGAATTGAATGCTTAATGGCTTCATTTTGTTTCCCTTGGAGCAGGATACAATGGCTGCAAGCTACAAGGGAAATGTGGAAGTGATACAAGAACTGGCACACCCTCTTGCTTCTTATAGAGGATATCAAGCTGCTAGATTTGGAAAAACAGGCAATGTTTGGTCGAATCTGCAGGCTGAAGAAGTGAAATATAACCAAACCATCTAAGTTTTGGTGTTTGGCTGAATTTGGCTATGGAAGACTTCTTGTGGCCTAATGGTGTTAAGTGACCAAACTGTAGCCTGGCAACTGGATCAGAACGAACTACAATGACTTCTCTAGACAAATATGCATCGATTAGCAAAAGTTGATATCCACGAAGCACAGTTTGCTCATTAAAATTTCTATGGAGATCATTTCTTTCTGGAACAATAAGTCCTGCATGCTTATGGTGTTCTCTCTCAGGACAGTAATATATGAACCATACGGCCTCTCTGCATATCCTTCATTTGATTTTGGGTTGGATATTAACAAAATGAAAATCAATGTCCTTTCGGTAAATGATGTATATAGTTTAAAATCTGTTTTGAAGTTTGAAAGTCAACCGGTATATATGCTACTTTGCCAAACATCCTCATTTTCTCAAGTATTTAACTTTTCGACTTCCTGAACCGACGGTCCTTTTGTTCAAACTGCACCAATTCGAGAACTACCTAACCCAAGGATAAATGTGGGTGTGTTTGAAACTCATTCCAATTTTCAGTTTTTATTTTTAAAAAAATCAAAATCAAAATCAAAACTTTTTTGAGTTTTCTTGATTTACGAAGCTAACGCGTTGTTTTATAGTAGTTTGGTATAGTTGGTTTTTACTTTTTTTCCTCCCTTATTCTCTTTTCTTTCATTTTTCCAATACTTGAGAGTTCTTCTGAGCTCCTATGTTTAACAACTAGGAGCGCCCCAACCATGACTAACACATCTCCTTTGCACCGTCCATATACTGTCATGGCAATAACACACTAGCCTGCGAATTAGGGCTTCAATGGGTTTGATTGCGTGGATGAGTTTGATTGACTTAGTATTTATCTGGGTAGATCAAAGATAGCAAGACTAATCAATAGATAAATTCTTGTGGAAGTATTTGTTGCAAGGACAATGATGGTCGGTAATGATGGTTGATTTGAATTTAAAGGAGTGGTAGTGCCGTGGTGGTGATAGATGTTAGAGGGTTTGGTGTTCGGCAATATTGGTCAGTGGTGGTAGTTGTGGTTATTAGTGACTATGATATTAGTTTGGGGTCTGTGGGTGTTGGTCATTGGTGATGGTGGCTGTGGTTAGTGACTATGATTGTTTGCAGTGTTAGCAGGTTTGATTTTTGGGTGTGTTGATCAGTGGTGGTGGCCGATTGGCAGTCAACGGCTATGGTGTTTTGCAGTGTCTATAATTTGGTGTTCCCGGAGTGTTGGTTAGTGGCGGTCAATGGTATGGTGATTGACAATGTTGGTTGTTTGAAGTTATTGGGTGATAGGTGTTGGCGACGAAGGTTGAAGGAAAGAATTGACATATAATGGTTCCATCAAAAGTTAAGAGGTGGATCTCAAAAAAAAGAAAACCAAAACTATTCAAAAAGAGCCCTATTTTTAAAATTGGTTTATAAAACTGAAAGGGAAAAAAACTAAAATAAAACTGAATGTCAAACACCGATTTTTTTTTTCAGTTTTTGAAACTGAACAAAAAACATGGAAACAAAGACTGTCTTAAATGCTACCGTAGGGTGCTGTCGTTGCCATTTGCTTATCTTGGATCTTTACTTGAATCTCTTTTTGACATTTTTCTTGTCACGAAATTATTTATTCAGTCTCTTTTTGGTGTTACTACAATCGTCTTTGTAGCTTTGTTTTGTACATTCTGCAACCTATTTTAACAAGTCATGTTCCTTGAATATCACTAGCATTATTTTCACCCATGGCTTCAAAACAATCTAATCTGTTCGAGCCTGATTAGTGTTCCCTCGTTCAGAAGCTTGTTCGAGATCAGTTCGTAAAATAAAGGGATAATTAGCTAATGACCCCCTCTACTATATACGGTGTGCAATTTCTCCCCCTCCACTTCAAAATTAACCACTAAGTCCCTCACACACTTATGAAAATTGGGCACTTTAGATGGGTCCGTTATGAATAGCGTGAAATGATCAAAATACCCTTATTTTCTTACCTTATTTAAGTTTAATACCATTCTTCTAACTTCAAATTAATTTAAAAAATTAAGGTTTGTAACATTAGTCCTTAAAACTTAAAGTTCTCAATTAGGGTTTGAAAATTTTAAAAACCTCATTTCTAAATTAGGGTTTCTCTTCACCTTCCCCCTTACCTGTCGCCGCCCTCACCCTCCCCCCTCCTCACCGCCGCACCCACCATCCCTTCACCTCACCGTCGCACCTATCATCCCTTCACCTCACCGTCGCACCTACCATCCTCCTTCCCCGACGCTGCAAACCCCACCCTTCCCCCTCCTTATCGCCGCACACATCCTCCCCCCCACCCCATTGCTATTAACCGGCAGTCGTTTGTGTATGGTTTGTATGGCTTGACCGGCCGTGGTGGTGCAGGTGGGTACATATGGCTGTGGTTTGGTGTTGGGTTGGAGTTGACCCCAGTGGTGGGTTTCCCATGGTGGCTGGTCTGGTGGCAGTGGGTCAAATGAAGGCAGAGGTAGGCTGATTGGATGGTGTTGAGGTGTGACGAAGGTACGCTGGGGGTCGTGGTGGTAGTGGGTCGTCATGGTATGTGGTGTTGGGATTGTGTACAGGTGGTGTTGAGGTATGACGGCAGTGCGATTGGGGTCGCGGTGGGGTATCGCGGTGACTTATCGAGGCAGAGGCTCGCAGTGGAGCGTCGTGGCAGTGGCTCGCGACGCAGGTGTTGAAGGAGGATTGGGGTCGCAGCTAAGGAAGATGGATTTGAAGGAGGATTGAGTCGGGGTTGTTACTGCGGCACGGTAATCGGTGGTAGTAGAATGCTACTTTGACGCCGGCGCCGGCGTCGACACCGTTCCGGTGGTGCCGTGGTAAAAGATTCTGAAGAAGAAGAAATGGAAATTGAAGAGCCAGGAGAGGGGGCTGTAGAAGAGATAAAAGAATGTGCAAAATTGTCATTTAAAAAAAACTTTAATTAGCGCATGTGTTGACCACATTGTTTAGTTTAACGGTTTCCGTTTAAGGTGCCCAATTTCCGAGAGAGTATGTGTGTGTGTGTGTGTGGGTGGGTGTGGGGGGGGGGGGGGGAGAGAAGGAGAGGCGGCGGAGTGGTTAATTTTGAAGTGGACGGAGAAAATCGCATACCGTGTATAGTAAAGGGGGTCATTAGTTATCTATCCCTAAAATAAATGATCCAAAAGCTTCAACACGTTTCCAAGGTTGCTAAGTTATTGAGCTCCGCCGAACAAACAAATTTTCATATTAAGCCTCGAGCTTTAAACCTCGATAACAGCTCGTCTCAGTAAAGCCCTCGTCCCATTTTTACAAAGAAGCGACAAAAGCATTTTTAGTGACACTCAAGAGAACCAGTTACCTTCCTGCGACAAAAGCAATTGTAATCCTCAATCTTCAGTCTTTGCCATCGATCAACAGCGCTCATCAGCACCAGCAGCACCAAAGAGAGATGAAGGCCGTCGTGATCACAGCTCCCGGCGGGCCAGAAGTGCTGCAACTGCAGCAAGTCGATGACCCAAAAGCCCAAGACGACGAAGTTTTGATCAGGGTCGAGGCCACCGCGCTCAACCGGGCCGACACCCTCCAGCGCAAGGGGCTCCACCCGCCCCCCAAGGGCTCGAGCCAGTATCCCGGTCTCGAGTGTTCGGGTACCGTCGAAGCCGTCGGCAAAAGCGTGACCCGGTGGAAAGTCGGGGACCAGGTCAGCAGATGTCCATTTCAGTCAGTACATAGTTTCTGCTGTGTAAAATATCGTCTTTTGTCATATTGTCGCACCTCATGTTGTCATGTCCTCGTACCTCGTATTCTCGTGAATTCGGCCATATGTTGGACTTGTCACACGATACTCATTTGATTTGCAATCACTATTGATTCAGTCCAATGCTTTGATGTTCGTGGTTGAATTCCGTAAAAGGGCAATTGAAACAAAACTATGAAATGCAGGCAGTAATAAGGCGTGAAAATAGACTATTTAGTTAATCTAAAACCTTTTTTCTTTTGGGTTTTTTTTTTTTTTTGGGGGGGGGGGGGGGGGTGTTGGGTTGGGTTGGGTTTGGATTGTGAATCTGAGGGGGTAATAGGGTGCGAAAATAGACTATTTCAGAAATAATAAATACTGATTGCCATGGTTTTGAAAAGCACTTAGAAACCGGGCCTTCTTCTGTTCGAAATTTGTCCCTAGAATTTGCAAAATTTGAAGGGGACAAAATTATGAAGCAGGGAAAATAGTATGATTGAAAGATTTCAAAATTGCACCTGCTTATAACTTACTGTTTTGGGAAACATTGTCCAACTCTCGCACCTTTTGAACCTGTCCACTCGAAAGGGTTGTGAAATGTGTATTACAGCTTATTGAAAGAAATATGTGTGTGGTCCAGATTGATGGTAGAAAATGGGTATGAGGATCTTTTACTTGTGACACACACACAAAGACAGAGAGACCTCTGTTATGCTGTTGTTGTCTGGTTTTCTGAGACCATGGTTGTTTTCTATGAAAGCACTGAGTGAAAATAGAGGACAAGGCATCTCATTGTCTTTTGTTTGTAACTCAGTAGATAATAGAAGACAGTTTCTTTTCAATACGAGGGGATGGGGAACACATTCTGTATCTTATGTATATAATTAAGTTGAAAATGTTTGAATTGACCAATCTGTGCGTGAACAGTTATTCGGCATTTTTACTGATATTATTGTTTATTCTGGAAAGGACGAGATTACTAAGCTTACTAGATTAAAGCAACTATTCTGTCGACACTTATACTTCCATCTGTTTTCTGCTCAATAAGAAACCAATAAACTGGGAATGAAGGTTTAAACTTTCAGCCGTAATATGTTCCAAAATGCCCGTAATTCTCGTGTTGTTGGTTTGTGAATTATTCTCCCCAAGGGGGAGATAACTACCAAAAGAAGAAAGAAAAGGGCATATCGAACTTTGTATCATTTCAGAAAATGTGATCTGCAGGTATGTGCGCTTCTTAGTGGAGGAGGGTATGCTGAAAAAGTTGCTGTACCCGCTGGACAAGTACTTCCTGTACCACCTGGTGTTACTTTGAAGGATGCTGCTAGTTTTCCAGAGGTGGCATGCACTGTTTGGTCAACTGTCTTCATGATGAGCCGGCTTTCTGCTGGGGAAACATTCCTGGTAACTTGCAGGCCTATTCTCTTCTTCAATGCAATTGTTTGCTAGTTTGTTCATTGCAATAGCAAAAAGTGTAAAACTTCAAGTTTGCTGATTAGCGCAACGTTTGAGATATGAAACATTCTAAAATATGGTTTTACTAAGACTGCACAAGAACTACAAGCTTCATGATTTTTAGAGTTTGATTGATGGTTCCTGCTGAGCATTTTTACTGACATGTAGCTGTTTTTGGGTATTAAGCAGATGTATAGGGAAAAACAGAAGTATGACACAGAAATTCCTTTGCCAGTGTCTTATTTATGTTTTGTGTGGTCTAAGGGTTGGTTCTATTTCCCAATCCTCTCCCCAGGGTACTCTAGCCATTGGATAAGATAAAATATAAATTTATGGATAAATTCCTTGGGACTTGATTTATGCCCATCTTAGTTGGGGCAGGGGGGGGGGAGACTGAAGGGGGATTATGTTGCGAACTAAAAGAAAGCACAACTACATGCAATCTCCTTCATCTTGAATCATCAATCTCCCCACGCTACC
Organism: Escallonia herrerae; assembly: GCA_033070095.1. NCBI lineage: Eukaryota > Viridiplantae > Streptophyta > Magnoliopsida > Escalloniales > Escalloniaceae > Escallonia > Escallonia herrerae. The sequence goes on from JAVXUP010002287.1 coordinate 131,751, forward strand.
ACTATACTTTTGGCTGCACAACCTTCAGCACCAACCCGGGATTATTCACCTGAAACCTGCAAACAAAACCAAGTTTGACTAGCAAAACCACTCCATTGTGTCCTCTGCTGCCGTTCTTCTACATAGTTTAGAGACCTACTGCTTGTAGCTGAAACACTTTACTGTTGACCCTCCCCTATCTGGAAGAGTCCTACTTCTGTCTTCAAGTTCTAATTCACGCATCAGAGAATGTTTGAGATAAATCGTCAAATCCCTGGCATATCAATGTACGCAATTGGAAAGGTATTCTTTTTTCCCCTGGAAGAATCTGATCTGATTTTTATTCTTATGCGGCATAAACTTTTGCAAAAAAAATCTAATAAGCTTTGACTTAATTTCCAATTATGATATTCTTGTGAAGATGAAGAACTCATTCAAGCTTGGTCCAAACACCCAACTGGATTCTGCCCTATGCATCCAACATATTCTATCCTCTTCCACTTAGTAGGGTTTATCCTCATGCTATGTTTTAGTCTAATGTGGTACAATAACCACTTTTTTCAAATCATATAACCTAGAATCTCCTAGCTGACAACTTGTATTTTCAGATACATGGAGGCTCTAGTGGCATCGGTACCTTTGCAATTCAAATGGCAAAATACCAAGGAGTTAAAGTATTCGTCACCGCAGGTCCACTTGTAGATTATTTTCTCAAGCCATGTTTTATTTATGACAATCTAGTCCCCATGTTCTCATGTAATCCCTTACAATATTATTCATCAGGAAATGAGGAAAAGTTAGCATATTGCAAGGATATTGGGGCTGATGTTTGCATCAATTACAAGACTGAAGATTTTGTTGCCCGAGTTAAAGAAGAAACAGGAGGGAAGGGTATAGTCTCTCCACTGTAATCTTGTTATAGGATTTAGTTAAGAGTCGACGCTTGATGCATCTCGTTCTTCCTTTTATGGATCTTTAAAAGGAGATATAGACCTTTCTTAAGTACAGAATTTAGATTTGTCTTCTGCTTAAATTGCATGGATTAGCATGGAGATAATCTAAACCAAAATATTCAACATCAGGTGTGGATGTTATACTAGATAATGTTGGAGGACCCTATCTCCAGCGCAATATTGACAGCCTAAATGTTGATGGGAGGCTTTTCGTTATCGGTTTTATGGGTGGAACAGTGGGGCAAGTAAATCTTGGAGGTCTGCTGGCTAGACGACTCACAGTCCAAGGTATGTACAAAAACCCTATTTTATTTTTACAAGAATTTAAATTCTATAATTGGATTAATAAATTAGGATCAGTACAATGTACTCATCAAAACTGCCCTTATCTAGTTTTTGTTTTATCTCAAACCAATATGTAACGCATCTCCCAGTGTATCTGTTCTGGAGTATAGAAGAAATCCATTTGATAGACTTCCAGATGGGTTCATTGATCTCGGGCAACCCATGTATAATGTGAAAGGAGGCTGAAGCAACTCACCAACTCATATTTTGGTGAGGTAATATAACATGACCACCAATGCCTGCTGAATTTGATGGGTAGTTAGGATGATAAGCGCAATGAGAGGTATCCAAGGAAAAAACTCTGGGATCCAACTTGACTGGCAAATGATCTGCTTTCTAAAGCCTAGTCTCAAAAATAAAAGGGAAAGGTCTAGTTCATCGAGCATTAAATGCAAAAAGAATTATGTGTATTACAAGCATTTATCGGGGTTTTGTGCCTCTCTGGGTTAAGGTCCCATAGGATGGGACAATAATATTCTAGCATTCTCTATACATTCTTGCTACTAGAAGGGAACTTCCATACCAGGCTGCCACTATGAGCGGTACCAAGTATTAAATCGTACACTAATATGATCTTTCTGGTGCACAATCATGGTTTTACCTCGAAGTATTATAGCTTTTTATCAGTACAATACTATGCTTTAATGCCAAGTTCTCTTGTTGTGCAGCGGCTGGTTTACGAAACAGAAGTCTAGAAAACAAAGCTCACATTGTGAGTGATGTGGAGAAGAATGTTTGGCCGGCGATCACAGCTGGCAAAGTGAAACCTGTGGTGTATAAATATGTACCGTTATCTGAAGCAGCCGAGGCTCACAAGCTCATGGAAAGCAGCGAGCATATCGGGAAGATACTCCTTGTTCCATGATTTCGTTGATATCTTACGTCTCAAGTTGATGAAATGACTTGGTACCCCTTCGAACGTAAACTTGGATCAGGAATAAGTTGTGATGGAGGTTATATTCTGATCCAGTAAAACCTAAGCTATGTATAAATTGGTTTCTACTGCTCATTCTATAGAATTTCTGAGCATAAGAGGGAAACACTTCGGGATCCATACATGTATTACAATGATAATTCTGTTTCGACAGTGACTTGCAAAAACTGAGAGTGAGATTCGGAGCATTGTTCTTGTACTCATGGTCAGTAAGGAAACAAGTCAGACCAAATATTGAACCGTAAGCATTACAGTGAAGTTCACAGTTTACCAATTGACTTTCAGTTTACTCTATTTGGAGTCAATATTCAAAGAAACAACTAAAAAAATTGAATTCAACATTTTCAAGTCGGACCAATCAAGTATACGTGGTATCTGGATCATTTCGCATGGTGTCATACGTCCGTTGGAGTTTGGCGTAATATTATATACTGAACATGTGACGTTTTTCGACTCTCTTGCACTATAGTTTGCTCTTAAGGCATCAGTTTAAACATCGCCTAAATTGAAGTTCTCGGAAAGGAATCACTGCCAGAAACATACCAATCGATTTGATTTGCGAAGTTACTGTCTCTGTTTACAAATCAAGAAGATAACGGTAGTGAGGACGCAAAACCCCACATGGATTCTAGATGCATGCTTTTGCACGTAGACAAGATAAGCTCTCCTTTTTAACAGCACGAGAGTGTTAAGATTTTTCATAAATTCATCAATCTAAAATCATATCATGGGCAGCAAAGACTGGAACTTCAAGCACTACAGAGAGCTTCAACGGCCAGGCTTTTCAGCATTCCAGGACAAGGGTCTCCAAGGTCAGCCATAGAGAGCGGAACTGAACATCCTTGCTTGCCCAGACAAGCCTACAATGTCAAATTCCCACAATTGTCAGAGCGGACATCAGTATATTAACAGGCTAGGAAATCACAAGTGATTTTTAGAAAGCTAGTAAATCATAAAGAGAGTTAATGAAGAAAGTGAAGTAGCAAGAACATTTAAGTGCCTAAATATCGCATCCTAAAATGAGGAGTTAAAAAATGCAGCAATGTACCATGCACAAGGATTGAAGCCCCATGGATGGAAATTGTCACTTTGTTCTGACATTGCCAACATTTAGAAAAATTGTTTGTGAAGCTTCTCAAGGATAGAAGCTTGCCGAGAATCATGAGTCCTTTAGCTCATAATTTCAGCCCATTGATTTTTTGATCAAGTGCAAAATCAAAGTTCTTTCAATGTGGCTGGTCAATACATTGCAAACCCTGAGTTTGCAAAAAGATGTACTTAACAGGACTTTTATCTACATCCAGGATAAAAAAAATGCTGTTTGCTGGTTTTCAATTTATGAATGAGCAAGGAAGACAGTTGTTACCCTCTCAACAATTGACAGCACGTTGGTATGACAACTCCCTGGACTGAATGTGCCGCAATCTCCTTCAGGTCTTCCAAAGCTAGCAAAGTTAATTGATGCAATATGCCATCCTTGTTCACACACCAATCGAACTTCAGGACCTTGAGACTTGACATCTGAGTATGGTTTCCAAGAATCAGCTTGTGGAGGATCAGCCTCTGACACGTGTGCGCATAACTCTTTCCCAGTTTGTGTCAGCACAGAAACTTTTGAAGGGTCACCACCAAGCTCTTCATGGAGAACAAGAAGGTTCTGACCAGGATGTACCCAAGAGCGCGGTATATGATACCTGGACAGTGTTCTCCTCAAATCAACAGTGGTATGTACAAGTAAAGCAAGAAGATTAGCATAAGCTCTGGGAGTGACGATCTTGATCCTCATTATCAGGTAAGATCCAATTTGTAAGAAAAAGAAAAGTACCATAAGAAAAAAAATGCGGATCATTTTTCAGTCATGAAAACATGATCAAGCACATAATAAGCCCTAATTTGACTAATTTAAGGAGAAAAACTGCATTCAAGCAACAGCAGGATACATTAGAACCTTGCATATGTTTTTACTTACAATGTTTGAGCAGGTTGACCACACTTCTTCAGACATTTAAATGGCTCATAGGTTCCCCTGTAGTCACAAGTATCAACGCAACCAGTTGATGGCGATATATAGGCAGGCCAATACCGACCTATACCTTGCCCATTAACCCATGCTTGTCCCTTTCCCATGCTAGCAAGATTTAACATTAAGGGGCCCGACCCTTCAGGAGCAAGGAATGTAGCCTGATAAATAAATAGAATGTTCAAATTGATACCACCTTCCGATTAAAAATCATTAGAGTTTGGACCAAGTTTCATGTTCTGAACATAGTAACCGTGCACAAAAATGTGATTTGGAAATTCAAGCACAGAATTGGGCTGAACTACTCTTGTAGACTTAGATTGCACATTACTGAAATGTACAGCATTAGTTTATGGTTTTTGGATGTATTCAAAACATAATAGCTGTAATGGTACAATAGCAACCTGCAACCTATATGCTGAAGTACATGCTCTGGATGTAATTCCTTTAGTCCTTCTCTATGTATTTTATGTGTGATGTAATGTTATACACGTAAGATGGATGGTGGGTAGTAAATAACGGGGACGGTAAGTTTTATTGACAGTTAGCACCAAGGATGATTTGGTACTCGCAAAGGCACATGCACTGCATTCTGAAGGGAGCACTGAAGGTCTCCGAAAAGAAAATTCTACAAATAAATAAATAAATCATTTATGAGGTCCAAAGAACAGCATTGAGCAAGCACTGATCAAAGTTCTGAACAACCACTAATGTGCTCGAACAAGTAACTAACACATGGAATAACTAACATTGCGCTAGATGGCGGCGTCCCATCATAAGAGAGTGCAAGCAACAGAGAACTGTTCTTTTTTTCAAGTTATAGTTCTCTCTGCAGAAGTATGACATGCTACCACATACACATACCTTATACCATATCAAACTCTGATTAGTTGGTAAGGCACTCTCCTGAATCCATACCGAACTGTTTGCAAGACTCATCTTATCTAGTCCAAGGTATTCGCCTTTAAGTCCCACCTGAGCACAAAGAAAATATTAAATATGTTCCAGAAAAAGATGATGCTAAAGAACTTCCCAAGAGAAAAGATGAAAGACATCTCTTCCCATCCCCATCCCAGTCTCCATGTTCAACATGAAAATTACAAAGCACATCCTTATTCCAGAGGACAGACGATTAGCAATCATAATGCAGGTCAGAAATGGGTGTAATTAGCGAACTGGTACATAGGTCTAATTAGCCAACTGGCATGACCGCGTAGATCGATGCATGTACATGTTGAAGGTGGGTTTCTGGTTGGCGTAGGTGGTCGGTGATGCATGGTGATGGCAGTTGGTTTGAGGTTGGGCAGCAATGGCGACAATTGCGGGCGGGGTGTGTGTGAGCTGCAGTAATGTTGATGGTTTTGGACTGCTTGTGGAGGCCGGTTGTGGTTGTTGATGAAGGAGAAGGAGGAAGATATCTGTTCTTGGTTGGGAGGGGTATCTTTGTCATTAAAAAATCTACTGGGTGATCGAAACACTCCCGCCTAAGAATTCAGTCAAATTGGATGGTTTCGGTAAATTTTGCCCAGTAAATTCAAGTAAGGGGCAAAATCAGTTGAACAGGTAAAGTGCTTTTTCATCGTACCAAAATCTTGAGAAAATAGCAACTCATACAGTTTTAGATGAACACATCATGGCTATACATTGAGTCTACTTGCAGTTAAATAATATGCCAGATTGCAACTTGGTATGATCAAAGTTTAACTTCTAACCTGATAGGTCCATTCTGAAGAAGAAATATTCTTTTTGCCATTCTTAAGATCACCAAGAATGACTGAAAAAATCCCCGCCCCAGCAATATCGAACCATGGCCCATAGTTCTGGAGGAGCACATATTTAACACTAAAAAATGTTAATAGACCTTCAAGGAAGTAGAAGCTCTTTGTAAAAACTTAGACAGCATAACTGAAAAATCCCAACATTTCTTGGGCTAGAAAACTCTTAGCTGTTTTATGGTGAAATTTTTTAGGAAAATCAGGTGATGCTTTTCTCTCATCATGTACTATTGCATGCTTGTATGTGACAAGTTAATCTCCGGACTACATAATGCGAGTGTATGTTTGTTCCTATAATATGTATGAATACTTTCTCACTTCAAACTGAAATAAATCTATTTCCTTGCAGCTATACCATTGTATTTGATGGCTTACAGATGAATAGCTACTCATCTGTAAGCAATACCTAATTAGAATCCATATTGTAGGATGGACCATGTGAATACAACTTCCTCCAGCTGATATAGCTAATGGATGCAGATTTTTAGAGAAATGGCGCAACAAGTTTTAAGTATAAAACTATCACTAAATAAGTGATGCCACAAAAAATATGACTGAGGCAGTAAGATTTGCAACTATTTCTCCCGGAAGGGGTTGATTTTCAAGGTTCTTCTGATTATCTCCTTTCATCTCAACTATATGTACCATAAGTGGGAAGAGAGAAAATAATCCATAAAGGGCAGAGCTCATGTAACAAGAATTCTGTAGGGCAAGCTTACAATCTAGTAGTCTGATTTTGCTGCGCAAGTGTCCCTATGTGTCAGCAATCAGCCAAAATACTGTTAGTAAAAAAATCTTTTACCTGCAAACCAATCATCATACTCAACACGTCCAACGTATTACTTCCGTAGTTCAGACTAATTTTCTTACTGAACAAGAAGTTTGGTATATCATGATTACCATAACCAAATCCTGCAAGCAATTGAAATAGAATTTATATCAATCTATATGTGCATGACATACAGGTATTGGGCAAAATTGCTGTGGAATAGTCAAAAGTTGCATTTTATCCAGAAGATATTGCCATTTATTCAAAGAATATCAGAAAAGTGAGGGTGTGGAAAGTGCAGAGCTAAACTGAACAAGTTTCTCTGCTGTGCTTTTGATAAAAAAACTTGGCGATTATGAGTCAGTTACGCAGCAATGCAGGAAAGTAATAATAGCTATCGAACTTAATTAACTTTTGAAAAAGGCTTGATAATTTCAAATATAAGGAAGTAGAGTAATAATTAGTCACTAGCGCATCAGTCATCATCTGCCACCATTAGCCTTAAGCTTAGCTACAGGGAACTCCTCTACTTCGAAGCTCTCTTAATCCTTGAACACCAGGCCAAAAAAAAAAACACAATGGGTTCAATGTCGATCTTCGCCGTCCTCCTCTTTTCTAGAGGCGACGAAAAAGTGCCTAACTAATATAAAACCCACCTCTGCATAACCTAATCTGTCAAGAAACATGCGATTATCTTCCTCCTCTTTCCCTGGATGTAGGCTAATGGAAAATTATGTAATGCCATGTTTGGTCACGTGTATGTGCGTGATTATTTCTTTCCTCATGTTTCCACATCTCCTGATGAAAAGTACCAACGCATTAATAGGCCAAGCTTCTTGCACTTCACTCTTACACTAAAGACAAGTTTCTTGTAAGCATCTGCCAGAGGGCTTTATCATGTTCCTTTGTAACACACTAGTCATTGAATACAACAAAGTTGACATACAAAGAAGCTAAACGTCATCCTAATGAATTTGAAAGGATGCTTACCTACAAGTTTCTTGTTTACGAAAACAAGAGCTGCATGTCCCAAGCTCTCGATAAGCAAAATTCCTTCGCTTTCTCGACCATGCTTCATGTTCTCATCCACATTTATACTATCATAAAAAGGTAAGAGCAAGGTTTTAGTTGTATAATCTGCTTCTGGATGCACACTAGTGTAGAAAATTACTAAGATGCACACCAGGGCACAAACATAAGGGTGACCATATGCAAACAGGAAATTTGAACCTAAGACCTTGCTGAACTGAACCACTATACCACCTTAAGTCAGAAGACGGGCAAAAACAACGTATTTCATGGGTTTGTAGGTCCCCTTCAGGGGCTAACCAGATAAAACGAATTCAAGTTGCAGACCTGGATACAAACATGATGGAGTCTATGACCATGCAAAAATACCATAGAGACCAGATATAAGGAGAAGATTGAACCCAAAACCTTGCTAAATCACTGTTCTGATACCACATTAAACAACCAGTTACGCGAAAAGCTCACTCTAGTAAAGAATGCCCAACAATGACTATCATGCCTTGGTACCAAAAGTGATATGACTTAGAAAGCCTTAAACAACTGAGAGACACAAAAAGCCAGTCAAATCCCTGCGAAAAGCCACTACTATGATATGGTTGCACTGCATCAAGTTTCAGGAAAGGATTACTTGATTGAGCACCAACATCTAATGGATTTGCATACGTATTTGCCCTAAGAGGTATATATCAGGCATTCAATTAAAGAAACAGGTTTGCTATACACAACTTCTGTCAAATGAGTTACCTTGTTGTGTACCATAGGAAGTCGCTTATGTCCTTCGTTGTATTGATCTGCTCCAGTAAACTCGATGCCACAAATGAATTGTTACTCCAAACACCAACTTCTTCTTTGTACCAACTCCACTTAGATGACGCCAATGACAACTCACTCACGCTGGTATTACGAGCCAGTGCGACATCGCCAACAGTTTGTTGTGACACAACCTTTGAGTATAATAAATGCAGCCAGAAACTTATCAAGATAGTAGTGGAAAGGGATCAAGGCCACATGTATCAATCTTAAACATGGTGATAAAAGCAGGATGTATCAGCAGCTGCAAAACAGCCCAAATTAGCAACACAATGCCATAACTATGTTAACTTCTTGACATGCACGATAACAAATGAATACACTTAATATGTTTGGAAAGAGACTGTAGACATGTATACAAAAAGAAATCGAAGATGACCTCCACAGACATTGGGCAGCAAAACAATTATTCCACATAAAATTTATGAACATCTACCTTTGCTGTGTTGAAAATGACATTTTTACAATCTGGAAGGATGCTCACGGACCACGCAGGAAGAAAATATGAATTCCCGTTAAAGCTGACATTTGCATCTACACTGCTGTCATAGTTGGCAAGAAAGGCTGCACAATCGTTGGATGTTTTATAGTAGACATGTGCCTGAGGAAAAATTAATTGTTTCAAACAGAGAGTAAGAAATGGATCCAAGAACAAGAGCAGAAACTCATTTTTCATTAATTTATAGCACTTGAAAGAGATTATTAGCATGACAATTTATGTGCATGACATAATTGATCTGTCAATTCCACACTTGTGATTTAAACATACAAAATTGTGTTCTAATCAGAATCCTAATATCCATATATGGCTAATAACTTTTGGGCTGCAATTGCCTTCTCAATGGTGGCCAGGAAACACTGCAAGTTCCCAAAACCTAAAGGTCAAAAAGCAGTAAAAGGGCAGAAAGCTCCAACAGGGATCAAGCTGTCAAAGCAATGCAATATAAAGGGTCCAAAAAGTGGCGCAACTCAAGTTCAACAGAATATTTTTGTCAATTTCTTACTACTTCTAATCTTTAAAGTTCTCATAATGGTCTTAGTTTCCTCGTTCATCTTTCCCATTCCTCTTGAACAAATTGCAAAGAGCTTTCTTCATGTCCCATCCATTAAATATGACTTTTCCAAGATACACACAATCACTGTGCAAGATTGAGACTTCAGAGCTTTAACGAAGTGCTCAATCTTGACATTCACCAGGTACGCATACCTCTAAATTCGTACCAAGTGACTGCTGAGTTGGGTCCGCATTGACCAAATAATCTTCACAATGCTTTATGGACTTGTGCAGGTCCCGAAGGTGACCCCACTTTGGCTGCCTTGTAAAACCTGCACAGATACACTCTTCTTAGAGTGCGCAGCAAATTGTACACAGCACAGGAATGATGAAGCAAAGTTGTTAACTAACAACAAATCAATGGATTCTTATATTGTTTTTCACTTTAATCATCGCACCTCTTTGAGAAGTACCTACAGAAAGGATCATGTTCCAGCAAAATCTACGCATATGAGTCATCTCTATCCTCACCTAGGTTATATGTGACACTGAATCCCAAGTACCTGATGATGCCATACTACATAAACGCAGAAAGTGCCACCCGGCGTCACTGAATTCTTACTTACTATGAAGGAATTATCTGTTAAATAGTGTTTTACAGAAAGTTGTGGACAAAAAATTTGGTAATTCGGCATGTTAAGATGTGACCCATTGACCAAGTGGGGATGAGTAGCAGCCATACAAACTTTAGATAATTATAACTTAGGACCTAAAGTTCTTTAAACAAAATCAGCAAACCTTTTAATTCATTTTTCTCTCAATGGGAACGAAAGCTACATATTCAAATGAAGGAACATGAAAGGAATTGCGGAGCGAAGGACGGATAGTAAAGAAAGAAGTAAAAGGTCCCGAACTGATTTCCAGAAAAGAGATGCCTTAAACTTAAGTGGTAGCCCACTGCCGTAGCAAACCGAACCTTCTCAGAGGTAGAGGATGGAAGTTCTATCAAGAATGAGCTGTTATATGCTCTGTCAGTAAGCCTAATGTTCACAAACTCGTCTGATAACTAAAAGCAGCAACTCACAGTTAATACACTTCTGGACAGTTGCATTATCAGATGGGTGACCTTGCATCAAAATACTTATCAGAATAAGGAATATAACAGCATATACTGAAGTTACTAACTGTAGAACACTAAGTGTTTACTCTGGGGCTAGTTGTCAAGTTCTTTCGGATCGCTTAGCTATGCCTCATTCACCTGAGTGGCAATTTCTAAAAACAGTAACGTCTACTCCAAAAGACAGTAGCAAAGTAAAATAACACGGAAAACAACGTAAAACAGAAATAGATGCATCTTAGAAAGGGGCAAGACGGGCACCAACTCATCCAAAGAAAAAAAGGCGTATGTACTGGTAAAAAGGGGGGAAATACATGCAGGAGAACCATAGAAATGTATATTGCTCGAGCAAAATCATTACAAGAGCAATAAGAATGCCAGAGCTAAATGAAGAATAATGACTTTTGTAGCCAAACCAGGCGCAACGAACTTCAGTCTTGTTCATTGACGTCCTTAGATACTCGAGGGCACATATAAGGAACAAATTTACGTCTTAATAAAGTTCCTGGCCAAGCCACTTCCAAAAAAAAAGAAACAGTTTAAAGTCACACAACTTCATAATAAAGAGTTTAAATTGCTGACATAAACTGTAGAAATTTTTTGGAACCATATTTCAAATCTAAATTCTGATCAGTGCCCGCGTTAACCCAAAAGTCAGTAATTTTACCATACTCATCTATTGGGGCATCATAGTCATAGCTTGTTGCAATCAGAGGACCTCCCGCTGTACGTCCAAAGTTGGTGCCACCAAAATACTGCAAGGATATAACAGAACTGAAAAGCAATGCCACTGCATACGATCATACTTGCAAAGTTGCATACAATCATACTACAATTAGATTAAATTATTAGCTCACCATATAATAGTTCTGAAAAGTGCCTCCTTTTTCAAAAAAGCGTGCAACAGAAAAAGCCAGGTCCTCAACTGGCCGATAGGGTACTGCATAACCAAATGAAAGGAACCTGTAACAAAAAATAAATGCTCTACACCTCCACTTCTTTGATAAAAACCAAAAAAGAAATACTCCAAGCATTTCATCAAAGCTTAAGAATTACAGAGCTTTACCATCCACTGTAGTTCTCTGTCCACATTTTTGGCTTGGAAGGGGAATTTGGGGTGAACCCATCACAATAG